>OMKP01075974.1:0-19579 GCA_900302375.1 Bathygadus melanobranchus
ATCCCACAGAATGTTCATTATCCACCTCAAAATTCATACTTTCAAATCAGTTAGACAGAGCCTCAAAACCCTTCGACAAATGTGACTTTTTTGTAAGTCGCTTTGGATAAAAGCGTCTTGCCAAATGCTCTAAATGTAAATGTAAATGAATAGACTCAAAACCTTTCAAACAAATGTTTAATCAAATGTGTAGTACTTCAATCATATCTTCTATGACACAGCTTTTGTCTGTAACACAGTTGACAAAATAATGAATCAAATGTTTATTTTCATTTAAATATTTAAAAAGTAATTAGAGCTTAAGCTTGGCAACTAATGAATTTAGCACACTGAGGGGGTATATTATGGAAACAACTAGATTATCTATCAAAAAAGCACACTGATTTTTTCACTTTTTGGTTGACAGGAAATGTACCCCTAATTATAGAATGACTCGGGTACGTGTACCCCAAGAGGTACTTTGAGGGATTGCAGGGGGTAGGCCTACTATGTTATGTCATGGCAGTAAGCCATTCAGATTTTTTAAGACAAAACATTTCAACTTCCAGTCTTCCCATGATGTTATGTGAAAAACCTAACAAATATTTTCCCTCCATAAAATGATTTGTGATGGTGAGAGGGGTACTTGGCTGCAAAAATATTTTCAAGGGGACACTAAAAATAGTTTGAGAACCACTGTCCATAGAATATGTTTTCATTTAAGAGAATATATTATCTCTATCCACTCAATAATGTATGTATATTTAGCCATGCTTTTATCCCTTCAGGCTGAGTTAATGTTCATCTGTATCTCAAGGCTAGTTGCTATAGCCTTTATTATTTTAAGTTACTCTCCAGACAAGAGAGACAACGCAACACACCAATGTGGCAGCTGGCTCCTCAGTATACCAGTTTATTACCAAGCCCTGGTCACTCTGGCCCATCATGCACACCAACAACAGTGAGCGGGCCCCCTATGAGACATCATTTGCTCTATGAACAAATTCACGCACATAGATACACGCACGCGCGCACACACACACACACACAAATTAAGAACATTCAATGCCAATCACACCTTGAAACATAATAACAGCACCATAGTAACTTTGTTTATATAAACCAGACTGGTTTATAACTCCAGAAGACTATCCCTGCGGGTGCAAGATAAAAGAACAGAACAATTAGTCTACCATTATGAATAACTTTAGCCTACCGTTTTCTCCAATGTCTCATCGTAGGCCTATCGATATACATGTCCTTGTAGGAGCACGAAGGCTCACGAAGACGCTCTTCTCGTTGGGTGTCGTGAGCAGACTCCGTTAACTCGGGCAGGGCATGCCCAAACATATCTCACACACCGACCCCCACCCCCCACCGACACCCCCCCCCCACACACACACACACACACACACACACAAACTATAAATGTGAGGGGCATGTTGGAGTACACTAAAATAGAAAATACACAGGCCTGTGGTTGAACAGATTATGATCATAAATGTTCAACAAGACACACGCACACATACACACACTCGTCTCTATTCACTATCCAGCCGTAGTCAAGGGTCAGAAAAATATCACGATTAACATCGTGTAAACAAATTACTACTAAAATGACGTCATCAACAATCACATCGGCCCACAAATTAAGTAAATAGGACTATTGCATTAGGCAGCCTTTTCGAATTGTCTTGGATAGGTAGGATGCATTTTATTACAAGACAAACGTAGAGGAAGGCCCATTCCTCTTGTTTCAAACATGAATGTTTATAATACTCCCATCCTGTGATTCCATGTGTTTGAACCCATTACACCACCCCAGGCTCAAGCCTTCCCAAGCCGAGTGGAATGAGTGGATCTCGTGATCCCCCATTCTGGGCATGGCAGACCTTAAAAGATGCTTCTGTCCCCATTGATTCCTTTCTGCAGCTTGTAGTAGTAGTGTAACGACTGCAGCTTTTACACGGAATTTAATTTCATAGGACTAAATTCATAGGAAAAAAAACAATATAAACAATATTTGTACTTCTGATAAACTATTCTCGTTAACCTATTGTCAACGTTTGTCACCGAATTCTAAGACAATGAGTACGACTGCAGCTATGCATAAAAAGAAGAGGAAAGATTTTATACCATATTTTCTCGGGCTAGTTTTATTTTTGTATTGCAATGTTCACCTTATTTCATTCACTGCTATTACAGCAAAACAGACGTCCCATTCTGCAAGGATCCGCCGGGCTCTTGGTAAGACCTCCGTGATAATTAGTGAGAATAATCGATTGGACCTTAAACGTTTGCTAAACCAATGCGTTAATTGCATGAAATTGTGTGTAATTTGCCGTGTAGAAATACACCTCTAACAGCATTGCTGTAGGCCTACTTTACTAGCAAGGTTTTTATTGGTTAATTTTCCACATATCAACCGTGTTACTGTTTTTTTTGTATTATTATAATGTATTGTAATCACTCTTTACTCACTCACTCACTCTTTACAGAGAATGAGACGGAATGCATTCCACCGCAGTCCTCTGAGTTCCCCGACGGTTTCTTCACTGTCCAGGAGAGAAAGGATGGGGGCCTTGTCATTCACTTCATGATCATTTTCTACATGCTTTTGGCGGTTGCTATCGTATGTGACGATTACTTTCTACCATCTCTGGAGGTCATAAGTGAACGTAAGTGTAATAGCCTAAATAAACATGTCGGTACAGTCCTATCATTTCACATTTCATTATGAAAGTAAAGTCAATCAACGAAAATAGAATGGTAATGATGAGAGCTAAGATATATTCTGAAAATATTCCAAAGGTAAATTAAAGTAGGGGCGTAATTTATTTGTTTTCAACTGCCACGACCATGTTATCTAGATTTAGTCCTTTGAGAATATTAATATAGCTTATATAATATCAAATGCTCTGATCTGGACATATAGAATATGATAATATGATAAATATCTATTTATATTTATTTTTTCTGGACCAGGACTAGGGCTGTCTCAGGACGTAGCAGGAGCTACCTTCATGGCAGCTGGGAGCTCTGCACCTGAACTGGTCACAGCCTTTTTAGGTGACTAAGCCAACCATGCTGTCTGTAGCATCAACCCCAGTCATCCTAATAGCAGTTCTTACTCATTACTCACACATGGGAATGCAAAGTCAGGCACCAGCTGTGTTCCATTCAGTTCCATCTAACGCCTTGTCACTGTCACTGATGATTTTTCATTCATTCATCCTCACTTTGCAATACATTATGTGTGTGTGTGCGTGTGTGTGTCAGGGGTGTTTGTCACAAAGGGAGATATTGGAGTGAGCACTATAGTTGGATCAGCAGTTTACAACCTCCTGGGAATCTGTGCTGCATGCGGACTACTGACCTCTGTGGTACGCTATCACACACGCACACACACACACACTGACCTCTATGGTATGCTGTCACACACACACACACACACAAACACATTCAGTCACGTAAAGCATTGACCTGAAAACCCAAACATGCTTATGGGAAGAAAACTCTCCAAAAAGTTAGAAGCAGTGGGTTTTGTAGGTCAAGGTCTGATCACACTGGTGTATGTCTCCTGGTGGATCAGGTAGGGCGTCTGACCTGCTGGCCGCTGTTCAGAGACTGCCTGGCGTATGGCATCAGTGTCTCTGCTGTGATCGCCATCATCTCTGATAACAAAGTGTACTGGTGAGTGTGGATGGTTGTGATCATCCCTGTCCCAATTCTAACTTTTTAGATATCCTGCTGCTCTTTTTAGAATATTTTTATTTTGTGATTTTATTCTTGTCAAGCATCTTTGAGTATCTTGAAAACCGCTATAAAAAATACTGTGTGTTTTTATTATTATTATTATTATTATTATTATTATTATGCTAGTAGTTCACTGTATTGGTCTATTCCCATATGTTATATATATATAGTAAATGGTAAATTGATTATTTATATAGCGCTTTTATCCAAAGCGCATTACATTGCCTCACATTCACCCATTCATAAACAGACGGCAGTGTTAACCATGCAGGCAACAACCAGCTCGTCGGGAGCAGTTAGGGTTAGGTGTCTTGCTCAGGGACACCACGACAATTAGCTAGGCGGAACCGGGGATCGAACCAGTAACCTTCCGGTTGCCAGACAACCGCTCTACCCCCTGAGCTACTGCCGCCCCGCCTATATATATTGATATATATTTATATATAGGCAGCCTCTTGGCCCGTGTAAACATCACGTGTGCATTGCGCAGGTACGACGCCGCCTGTCTGCTGCTGGTGTACGGCGTCTACATCGCGGTGCTGTGTTTCGACCTGCGCATCAGCGACTTCGTCCTGCGCCGGCTGAGCCCTTGCTGCGCCTGTCTGGGGAAGAGTGCCGAGGGGCCCAACGAGGTCCAGCCCCTGGTGGGCTACGACACCAGCCTGAGGGTCCACAGCCGGTCACGCACCGACAGTGGGATCTTCCAGGATGACTCCGGATACTCGCACCTGTCGCTCAGCCTGCACGGCCTCAACGAGATCCCGGAAGGTAACTGGAGGAGCCCCTCTGGTGTCTCTGGTGGAGTTCATCCTGCACGGCACACTGTTGTAGGGACATGAACGACGACAGCCTCCCACTACCACTACTGACCATTACCACTACTGACCACTACCACTACTGACCACTACAGTCAACAACCATGAAATACCATGACACACTACGCACGCATACACACACACACACACGCACATACACACACTGTGTAGGCAGGCACGCATGCACGCATGCATGCACGCACACATTTACACACATACACAAATACATAATGTTAAATAATAACAAAGAAGCCTACACTAATCCCAACCCTAATATTACCAGTCCGACTACTGCTTTACACATAAGGTTTTCTCTGTATCGGGTGTCCGCAGAGCCTCATCAGAGTGTGTTTACGGTGCCGGAGAGCGATGTGAAGCGGATCTTCTGGGTTCTGTCTCTGCCACTCATCGTTCTACTTTTCCTGACCGTACCCGACTGCCGGAGAAGGTTCTGGAAGCAGTGGTTCATGGTGACCTTCCTCATGTCGGCCGTGTGGATCTCTGCCTTCACATACCTTCTGGTGTGGATGGTCACCATTGTCGGTAAATACGTTGTTTGTAAATTGTGTTCTCCAAAACTCCATTTTGAACCTGCCACAGCCACACTATGTATTTAAATCGGCAAATGGGTTCTGGATGAACAGTCCACACATCCTGACTTATCTGGGCTTTCTTTTGGTGGACATATAAGACAGTATAAGTCACCATTTCAAACCAGTTATATCTGTGGATTATGAATGAGTGAAAAAAATATTGTTTGCAGAATCACATGCTGGTCTGCTGGGTAATTCCTGGGATTCTTTTGTCTGATGTGATTTGTATGTGTGTGTGTGTGTGTGTGCGTGTGCGCGCGCTTGTTAGTCCCAGAAGTTGGATTACAGCCTTGCCCCTCAAGGGCAAGACGGTCATGTGAGAGAAGAGTGTGTGTGTACACACACACCCATGGTGGAAGGTAGAACTCTGTTGTGTGTGTGTGTGTGTGTTGTGGCATGTGGGGTCCAACTGTGTCATGTGACCGAGGTAGTGCTGCTCCAGTATAATAGGTTTATTATGCCAGAGTGGTTTGAAAGGTCCTCACATGGGAAGCGGGCCTCATGAAGGATCAGGCAGGGGATGGGCCAGGTACTGCTGGGCTCAGTGGCGCCCCCCTGAGGGACAATGCTCTTGTGTTTGTTTGTGTTGCAGTGTGTTTATATACACCCCGGGTTGCTTGCACATGTATGTGTGTGTGTGTGACACATGATCACACTATAGTCTGCTGCATCCTGTGTGTTTAAACAACACGACAAATGTGTTGCTTTTCGTAAGTCGCTTTGGATAAATGCGTCTGCCAAATGCCCTAAATATATACATCATAAAAAATGAAACAAATGTAAAGAAAATATCATGGCTGATCTCAGCTGTGTTCCATTTAATCTATGTGATTGTTCACAAGTTATCCACGTATTTTCTGTAAACGTATGAACCCTATGTAGCCTGACATCGCCAGACCAATTCACAAATGCGTATTATGCCAGAGCAAATTAAACACAAGCTTGCGGATTCATCCGGTTCCCAGGCTAAACCCTATGCAGCCGAAGGCCTGAATCAGACACATCATAGCAAACTAATCCTATTTAATCCTAATTCCTAGCATAAAATGTCGTTTCAGAATGCATTCAATAATATGTGTGTGTGTGTGTGTGTGTGAGGTGAGGTCTTAAGAGATATGCTACCATAGAGGATATACTGTCCTGATACTACAGCTTTTATCAAAACTAATTTGAGCGTCTGCTGAACTGGACATATTAAAAGCTTACCCTAACAGACAGTCCCCAATGAACAACCAATTCAAATATGGTATACAGGATTAGGGGGAGGAGGGAACTATTGTCGGCCTATTGCATCTCTTGTCAGTGACAGCACTGCCAACATATCCAGTTGACCTATGTATAAGGCTAACAGTGTGGAAAGAAATATGTATCGTTTGTTCCTCCAGTGGCTTCTCGACAAAAAAGCGAATAAGCTAATATCATCTATCAAAAAAGATGAGTCATTCCGTTCTCCTCAGCTCTGCTCTTGTTTGTTTGTTCCTGGTTGCGTCTGATGAGATTCCCTTCCCTATACAGGAGAGACACTGGGCATCCCTGACACTGTCATGGGTCTCACTCTTCTGGCTGCAGGGACCAGCATACCCGATACCATAGCAAGTGTAATGGTGGCCAGAGAAGGTAACCAGGTGTTTCATTTGGGTAGCAACACATCTAAAATAACAGTCAAAAAACAAAGGCTTACATTTGCACGACGGAAGGCTTTTTTTTTCTCAACAGAACAATTTTGTTTAGATAATTTTTTTGGACTAAATAATGGCTTAAAAAACACATAAGTACTATTTTGTAGTGTTAGTTTTGCATTCTATTATAACGTCTAGCAATAAATACTACGCAGTCAGAATTCCAAGTGCAGTGCAGTGACCTACTTACTACATGGTCCTAAATAAAAATGCCTGATAAACTCATTAATGATCTACAAGTGTGAGGTCAGAGTCCAACGGAGTCATTTTAATCATTGCAACAACAATGCCTAAGCCTTCTAGTTTTGAGAATATTTGAAGAATGAATAAATATAAAAATAAAATAAAATAGTTGAAAATAAGCCCATGATTTAAATGCATTCTTTTTGGTTCTTTGTTCAGGAAAAGCGGACATGGCCATGTCAAACATAGTGGGCTCCAATGTGTTTGACATGCTGTGTCTGGGCCTGCCCTGGTTCATCAAAACAGCATTTGTGGACACCAACAACCCTGTGGAGGTCAACAGCACGGGGCTGCTCTTCATTTCCTTCACACTTCTCCTGTCCATAGTCTTCCTCTTTGTGGCGGTCCATATCAACGGATGGAAGCTAGACTGGAAACTGGGCATAGTGTCTCTCTTCTGCTACGTCGTGTTCGCCACTCTGGCCATCTTGTATGAACTGGGAGTCATCGGGAATAACCCCATCCGACTGTGCAGTGACTAACACGAGCAGAGAAGATCTGAACTGTTGATACCTCATGTAACCAAAAGAAGCCTCCAGCCGTGTTATGGAAAGCTGCTGGTTACATCTGCCAGAGAATGGGCCCTCGTCATGTTACTGATCTTGTTCAAGGTGTTTTCTATGAGACTGTCAAGAACCAGCCCACAGTATTTATAACTAACCCTTAATTATAAACTCTTAATATGTTCTGGAACGCCTTCTCGGTTTTCCATGGCTTTACTCATACGAATGCTGCAGACATGGAGATAACCATGTGTAATGCAAATTAACCCGGGCAACGAACTCAGGAAGTCAACTTGAAGCCTCATTGTTTTTAAATTAATCCCAACTTGTTTTTACAAGCAGCCCATTACTGATGGGCAGTCAACGCTTGCCATCTGCAGTCAACGTCGTAAAAAGTCAAATGACTAAGAACTTTCTATTATGTCCTTGCTTTCAAGTTAAAATGTCCCAAGTACTTCTCTGCCAGAGACATTGTGATAAAAGAAAATTAAAATAATGAAAGATTAAGACTCAATCATTATGAGAGGTTATGAAAAAAATAAGTAAACATAGGTCTACTTGTTTATACTCCCTTGTTTACCCATCTATTCAGTCCTGGTGTTAACTATGCTGTCCTATTGCAAAGTATAAGTAATCATTTAATATTTTCAATGGAAACAATCCAAAAATATTTTATATCCACGTACATAGTAGACAATATGCAGACTTAAAAATTAAAAAGTTTATTTCTTCAAATAAACGACCCCAAAAAAATAAAAGTGGGAGGTTTACAAAACAAAAAAGATAAGAGGGTGAAAAAAAAATATAAACCAACAGCATTGTGAAATGGCAGACATGAAAATATGGAATTAAAAGTGTTTTTAAAACAAAACAAAAAAGATTTGGCGAGCTAGGACGCGGTGTCGCTGCCACGGGAGGAGGCCGTCGCCGAGTCTACACGTTGCGGTCGATGCGGACATCCACTTCTCTGCCGTTGATTTTGGTTCCGTTCATCATCCTGCAGGCCTGCTCGGCGCTCTCCGGGGAGTCGAACCTCACCGTACCGCAGCCCTTGGACCTGCCGTTCTCCATCTTGACGTCTGCGAACATCACTTGGCCTGCGGGTCCCACCAGAGACATGAATTTAAGTGCCCATAAACCCCCATAGCTGAAGATTTAGCGGTTTATCAACAATCTGTGTTGAACCCCCGGGGATTGACATTTTTTTTAAATTAAATAAGCAGTTTATATTCCATGAAAAGACCTACCACAATGGCTGAAACTCTCTTTGAGCTTCTGCCAATTTAGGTCATAGGAGAGCTGAAAGACAAAGAACACTTGTGTTCACATGGATTCAATTTAACGCGCAAAGAAATGATACATATAGAGAACACATTTGGGACAGTTTGGCACTTAAAACATTATATACACAACACTTTTTTTACAAATTAATTTGACCTTCCACTCACACCTTTATTCAAATCAATTGGCATAGAAACGATATTTGTGTGAACTGAAAATACAAAACAAAAAGTTCCAGTACACATTGGCCGTTCCCCTATAAAATGATATGCTGAAGCCTTGGTGCCAGAGACAAGTCCTGCACTTACATTCCTCACAAATATCACACAGCCTCCTTTGGCACCAGAGACGCGGTCAGACATGGCTCCAGCCATGTGAGCGCCGCCCCGCCCCGCCCCTCCGAAGCTTCCGAAGCCCCGGCCCATGTCCATCCCGGCCATGCCCATGCGGTTAACGCCAGAGCCCATGGCCATGTTGCCCATCCCACCACCTGCAATTAAAAAAATACACACGGTTAATACGCCACCCTCTCTGTGAAAGGGCCACTATTTAACTTAGTTATCTTTATTATCCATCGTTCATCACATAATATCCTTTCAAAAGTCCATTGCATCGTAACAGGCATCGTAGTGTTAGGATTAGTGCTAGACCCTCTTATTTACAAATGATAATATAGTTCATGTTTAGAATAACTGCAATTTATCAGGGATGCAAACAGGTAAGGGGTAAAACATGTGAGAACATTGTGTGGATAGAGGAATATGGAGGTTTGGGAGCATGCTCCCCCAGGAGACATTCGAAAGATATTTGCTTTACATGCTTCTAGTTCCTTTTTAAGTATATTTGCATCTGCCTGAAAACCAGCCATTATGGGGTAAAACAACCCTATTAGGATACCAAAAACGTATTTTTTTTCCTTCATATTTGCCTCACTGACTCCTATCTCTAATTATAGCAGCATTAAGCCTCCTCCTCAAAAGCCCTCATTTTGAAAACAACCAAACTATCTTAATCGAACCTCAAACCTTTCCTCCCCAACCCTCTCCCCCCTACCCGATCAACTTTAACCTTTTTTTTGTAAGTCGCTTTGGATAAAAGTGTCTGCCAAATGCTCTAAATGTAAATGTAAATCATCTTGGGTAAAAGGTTACATTTATATTTATAGAGGTCCATATACCACTAAAATATGATATCCCCTATTATTATTATTATTTCTAAAGGAGTCATTTTGTCTCCTGTCTTTGGCTATTTTAACCATGGTAAATGTCTACTGTAGTGCCTTTCGGGTTGCCGAAAGGTGACAAGTGTGCATCCCTGATTTATACACGTCACTTTTCATTAAAGAACTTGCAATACATTAATCCATACTGTAGTTTAGAGACAGAAGTTGTGGAAAGATAAGTGCAGGGCCGTTGCCCAGCAGTGAGCAATGGCTTACTGCGCTACTCCACTGCTTTGCCTTAAACGTTAGACATTTATATTTGACTTCTGGTAGCCATGGTAAGATCTGGGGATGATGCGGACGATGCCACATGGTTAATACGCGTTAAAAACATGCCTGAATGAAGCATTTATCAGTTCATCGGTTACCTTTAATTGTATGACGCCTGTTGCCTTTTGCACATTTGGCTAAATCTACAGCCATTATTCAAAGCAAAAGTAATCAAAGAGTTGTGAATGGCAACAGCTATGGATGTCACTAGCATGTATCCACTTTTGCGTCTTATTAGGTAGGCTGAACTGATGATGAATAAAAGGGAAGTGGGGAGAGGAACCAGGGATGGGAGAAGGGATGGAATGGGGGATGTACCTATTCCAGTGCCCATGTGACCCATGCCAGCATTCCCCATGCCTCCACCATAACCACCTGCTGAGGAGAGACAGCATGCCGGCATGCATCCAGTTAGAACACACCACAGCAGAACATTTCAAAGAACGCATCCAATTAGAATAGACAGCATGGGAAGATGCATCCAATTAGACTATACCGCAAAGAACACACATCCAATTACAATATACCAGAAGGAACACGCATCCAATTAGAATAGACAGCAACAGTTCTCTGAAGACGTGGCAGGAAGGAACAAACCAGCACGTACCCATTGCGCCAAATGAATTTCCGAATCCTTGGTTCATCTGCATGTCATTACGGCCAAAGTCCATGCCACCCATTCCTGATGAAGGGTACATGTATACATTAGTCAAGAGAAAATGGGAAATGTATGATAAATTCAAACTTATTTAAAAAATAAAGAGTACTGTCTAGGATTGTTTAATGCTGCACCTCTAGAAGGTGAGAAGATCTTGTTAAAAATGGCTATTTCCTGCAAGTGTTACCTCCCATCCGGCCCATGGGTGTCATGCCGTGTCCCATGTTGCCCATATTATCCATGCCACCAAAGCCTCCACCACCACCCATTCCTGTGGGAGGCCATGTGACTGCATTATGCATCTATTCACCTCAGCAAAGTAAGTGACAGTTTGGCAGATGAAGTGAGAGAAAGAAAAACGGCCAAACAAAAGCAACAATCTCACCTCCTCCAAGTCTGTTCATACCGCTGAACCCAGGACCGTCCATACCTAAGGGAGAGAGCCAGTGGGTCAGTGTTGTTCAACATACAAGCTACAGCAGCCTGGAAATGGACTAACAATTTACTTTGACGTTGCACATACGGCTGAACAGTTGAGAAATGAACTTGTCTGTGCTATTATTTGCTTAATTGATGACCTCTAGGAACTGACCTCCAGGCCCCATGGAGCCCATGCTTCCACCGACAGTGTTGGCATTGATGGGCTGCCCACCTGGTCCCAGGCCCATACCGATGCCCCCCAGACCCCCTGGAAAGCGGATGAGACGAGAGGGAGGTGATTCATAGCCTGCCGTTAGAAGTAGATTAAAGTCCAACCAACTACTGAGGGCTTCTACAGCAAGGTTAGCGGGGGTGTGGTGCTCTCTGCACCATGCCAGCTTCAGACTCCCCTCTCTTGCTTGCAGTTACTTTGTGGTTCTGTGTCCATTAGGACATTAAGCTTTGGATTCTAACGGCAGAGCGGTCAACATACAAATGTATTCTTTTACATGATTTAGAATCTGTATTTGAGGGTTTTTTTGCACTTAATAAGCCACTTTGTTCTATTAATTAGCATTATTGACCCACATTTGTTGTTTTCAATTAGTCAAATGGTTCAACATTATCTCCATTGATTGTTATCTTGGTTGCATGTCTACCATTTTGGTGCTCAAATTGGACAAAAGTGTTTGTGAACACAGGAATCGCCTGGAGGTGCTGCACTCTATTAACTTGGCGCGCCAGATGGTTCGTCCATCTGGGAACTTGTCCTTTGAAACTTTGGAAAAGGGCGGCACTATCAACACTTGGCAGGTGATTGGATGAACTATCTGTCTATCACAATGCCCGTAGCTGCCAGTTCCCGATAGGACGCTGATTGGTCCGAACCACTGTGGTTCGGCCACAAGCAGGTAAGTTGAAGCCTGGCCAGACCTATCTTCAGAGAGAAACAGAACGTGAACTTGCGAGATCGGAATGGTCTCACAAGGCTAGCACTCCAGCACTTACAGAGCACAGTGGGAAACCCTGACAGCGTACACAGTAAGGCAAGAACTGTCTTTGACTTTGAAGCAATCATGGCTTTTACTGCTAGCTTTAACTGTCAGAACTAATGCAGACTTACTTGGCAACTGAGGTGCTTTTTCCACTTGACGGAAATCTTCATGTGGTAGTGACTTCTCATCCTATAATCAAGCAAGTATTTATAAATTATAAACACATTGATGCACTCGTTCTTGCAAAACTAAATATAGTGATAACCTTTATGTGGGGATGCACTGATGACATCACCCATCAATGTAAGCAGTGAAGTCTAGAATTAACTAAGTCTCGTTAATTATTACTTCTGTTAGAGATATTAAATCAAATTCACTTGACTTTGTAAGGTAAGAGTAATGGAATGGTACTGGGTCTTGTTAGTTGGAATTAAGGATGCAAGAAGTACCAAAAAATTATGGAATGGTTTTTTTTGTGCACCAGTGTGCAAAATGTTGAAACGTGACCAGTTGAATTTCTTTTTAGTTTAGGGCAGGGTACTAATGTAATGTGCCGATTGTGTAGAAATATTGACCAAACGATAGCTCTATAGAGAGGAGCGCTGCTGCCGGATAGCTTCGCTTGGAAGACCCATTTCCTGGGTAGGTAACCATCGCTAGACTCATACCAGTGATGTCTTTAGTTCACCGTGTCACACTGATAATTCAGAGCATGAATATCTGTTGAATATACAATATCTTTGTAACTTAGAAAAACATTCAAACTTACAACGAATAACCTGCTATTGAGATGTTTTTTTTAATACACCACCCCAGTGGCATGCTACTATACATTTCACTTTTGATGTGGGGACGTTCCTGGCGGTCATTATTGTAAACCAGCCACTAAACTTTGGCGAACCGTTCTATACAGCCTCTCAACAATGCATGGCTACGCTAAGTATTTTTCCAACATAATTGTAAAATTAAAATTAAATAAAATATTATTCCATAATATATTCATAAGACAAAAGATTTTCGATTACAATATAGTTGTAATCGGTGAGAGTAGTAATCGTTTAGTTGAGTACACGTTTGCGCCCCTATTTGGAATTGGCAGTAAACATATCTAATCAGTGAATCCCTGGTTAAATGTGACTCATACCATTTTTACATGCATCTGTCTGTCAAAAAGCATCTGTCCATTGAACATGGCTGTAAATCAATGTTAAGGAAAAAGAGGCTTGCCCCATAGCTTGTATTGCTGTGTGAGTGCATGTTGGTGTGTGTTTAAAATGGCTGCATGAGTGCCAATAGGTTGCAGGATACATATGGCTTGCACAGCCTCCAGTGGCTGCTCAAAGGTGACTGTCCCCATGCCCCTGCTCTTGCCGTCCTTGTCCTCCTTCACGTCAGCCCGCTTCACCACCCCCGCCATGGCGAACACCTCCTTCAGCTTCTTCCAGCCCACCTTGAAATCCAACTAGGAGAAGAACCAAACACAACATCCTTTTTAAATAACGCCACATCAAAATGACTTTCAACCGGGGTCTCAGATAGCCGTGCCGCTGGCGTCCTTACGTTAGCCACGAACACAGTGGTGCCCAGCCGGCCGGCCTGCATGGCGTTGAGGATGTCCGGGGGGATGTTGAGGCTGTTTGCGAGGGAGGGAGGCAGGTTCATCCCGCCCGGGCCTCCCTCTGGCCCTCGGCCGCCTGGCATCATTCCCCCCATGCGCTGCAGCACCCGGCGTGCATGCTCGCCGTCAGGGTCCTGGGGCACAAGGAGAAGTGAGTGTCTGTCCTACAGGGGAAGTTTTCCTGAACACATAAACAATAAACTAAAAACCCCACCTCCTTGATGTTGAGTGGCCTACCACTCAGGTCATGCTTGTTCATCGTGTCCACTGCCTTCTTCACAAACTCTTCATCTTTGAACTCCACCACACTGAGACAAGGACAGCACAGGCATCCGATGAGAGCAAGCATGGGATAGACAGAAAACACATGGGATGGAAAGGGAATACACAAGAGAACATGATAGATTGACTTACCCACAACCCTAACCAGGAAGCCCAGTGCCATCCAGCAGTGAAGGAGATAAACGGGACAATGTTACAATCCACCACATATAAAAAAACTTCTCAATGGGCTTTCAAGTAGTTCCAAATGTTTACTTCACTGTGTTTGGCTGAGAACTGGATGTGCCAGCTCTTTTGCTTAACCTTAAGGTAAAATGGGATAAATGTGCAAATATGTTAGGCAAAGCACTCAATTAAATATGAATTTGGAAGATTAACTGTTTGGTCTAGAAAAGATAATGGTGTTAAGAGAAATGCTTGAAATACTCCATGTCACCATTTCAAACATGATTAAATGTTTTTTTGTTTACATTTAAAAGGTTGTGCACAAATATTAAAAATGCAGAAATTTCAGTGAGGAGGTTCACCATCTTATATATTGCAACAAATGAGAGATCTTTGTTGTGACCTCATGTGGCTTTAGAGCTGTAGAATAAAGCATGTTATTTTGATAAAAGGTTTTACTTAGAGACGGCACTTACAAAAAAACGATAGTAATTTGAGATTTTAAGACAAAATCAGGAATCAGGGTCAATGAATAAAACAAAAGCACACACTCCACATTTCCCTTTGGAAAATAGCCAAACAGACAATCTTTGAAACCAATTGAAATGACCACAACAAAAACAAGGGTTTAACCGTCAAATAAGTTAAGACAATTTTTCCAGAATCAACAAGACTTCACCCTTTCAATATAAATATCAATCTGTAGCCAACGTTCAGGCTCGTGAAACAACCCACCTCCAGTTCGGTAACCGACAGACCCAAAATAATCAATCGATACCAATAACAACTTTTTTTTAAAGGCTGCCGGGGGCATTTAAAAGCTCTTGCAGCGAATCACCCACATCACTTACCCTTGACTTTCCTTCTGCATCCTTAAAGAGCTCCACGTATGTAACCTCACCAACTACATGAGACATACAAAAAGGAAAAATACCAAGAGAACAAAAGGGATTTAAGTCACCACGTTCACGTCGCCGTTGGCCTTGGCAATGCCGCTACAGATGGAGAAGACCAATTCATGAGCAACATTTAGCCCAGACCAAGCCCCGACCAGACAACACCATGCCTTCCTGGGCAGGACACTGAGACAATCACAGGTCAAGGCCAAAAGAGAAACCCAGCTACAGACAACCTGGGAAATTCAACATGGATCAGTTGGTCAACAAGATTCCAGTCATAGCAGTTTAATGATCATCATACAGGTGTCCGTTCACCTTTCATACAGGCTCTCGAAGACCCCATAGTTCAGCGGACAATGCATATCAATCATTCATTTATATGACAACACAATTGTACAACAGTCAATACCACCACAGGTCTGAGGTTACATTTAGGAGCTGACAATACCATTATATAAACTGAGATAGTCTACCTTTTCTCACAGACATTTCAGTCCAAACTAAATGGGTGTCCAACCCTAAAAGTTAATTGAACCCAATAGACTAATATCACACTAGACTACTTGTCCAAATCATCTTCACAAGTACTTCCAAAAGGTTAGGATCATCTGTTAGCAGCGTGATCAATCTGATAAGAAAGAAAGAAGAGAGTTCAGTACAACGAGAAATCCCAGGCGTGATTACCTTTCTCACGCATCAGATCTTTAATTGCCTGCCACTTCATATCATATGGGATGTTGCTAATGAACACCCGGTTCCTTTGAGCACCCTTCTTGTCTCCCACACCACCATTTTTGTATGGATGGTGCCGATTTCCTCTTCTGTTCGCAATCGACTTCTGATCAGACTTATCGCTGGTTCCCCGTGTTTCTTCGCCATCTCTAAAAGTACACAGAGCCGTATGTTAGAGAACGTCAGAGTTCCAAGAATCAATCCCGTATTGAATCAATGATTCACTCGTAAGCAACGTGTAAACAGACATGCAATGTATGCAGATCTAGTGCAGAGCATCTTTAAATGGTTATCGATAACACAAGTTACCTCACGACGTTAGGGTTACGTATTTGTTCAAATGTAGACCCATGTACAACGCACTATACCCGTTGGAAGAAAAACAGCACATTGAGAACACCCGGTATTGTATTAGCTTAACGTGGCTAACGCTACAATAACTATGCAGCTAAAACATGGTGGTGGCTAGGAGATTGATTAGCTGGCATGTCAAAGAAAAGCCATTTAATTCGGCCTGTTTGGGAGTAAAGCAAAGGCAAATAGGGCATTCCATTGACGCTTCGCGAATAAAACAATTAACTCCTTCCTTATCAACTACCTGACCACCATCGACGAAGGCCAAAGCTGCGTTGCTAGATGTGCTAGCTGTAATGGGCTAGCTGGACGATTCTCCATCTTTAGCCGACCTTTGCTAACCGCTACACAAACGTAAAACAAACAAATATTCTACTTAGTTACGTTTTCACTCCATTAGTGTTCTCCTCGATTGTATTCTCTAATTCCGACTCGGTGGGTTCAGTTTTGTCCTCTGTCAGAAAAGGGCAATCAGGTAAATCTGCCATGATTTGTTTAGCATACACAACACAATGTAGCTACGCAGTTTGAAATCTGCAGCGGCGAGCTCGTTGACCAACAACGCGAGACTTACGGTTTGTTGCCGGCTAAATTCCCGCTCGCATCAGGGACATTCTAACATTTCGTCTGAAAGTTGCAAATCATCGTTCGCCCTGACGTCCTTACCTCAGATAGTATGAATCATTTGTGTAGAAAGTATAGTTGCAATTTCTAGTAATTGTTAAGTTCAATCAATCTGTTGACTTGCATCATGTTATTTGATACAAAGGTACACGGATTGATAACAATACACATAAATAAACACGTAACCCTAATTCAATACACACACAGGCTTTGTTTCATATAAAATAACCGCATCAGTGTTCGAAATAAATATTTATAATTATTGTATCAATTAATAAATCACTTGGTTAATTGGTGTCGTTTATCTTCTCAAATTAGGAAGATTATTTCCTTGCATTTTAATACAATAGGCCGATGAGGGAAATTTGATTGCGAATTGTAAATGTGAATTTTATTTGTCTTTGTATTTGTGTCTTCATTTAACGTGTATCAATTAAATCATGCATTTCTAATCATAGGCCCAATCTCCCCTTTCTTTTACATGGCAAAAATGAATGGAATTTGTATTCCCATTTAAAAATAATTGTCCTTCAAATATCTATCTAGCAACTCCTACATTATGTTTTGTTATGTAATATATTTTACGACATATTTGATCACATAAACCCTAAATGTGTTGCGTCATTTTTTCCTTTCAATGGTTGTATCAAGACAAGAGAGCATCATATGTTACCCTTATGGTTGAAGTGCTAAAAACGGACTATTGCCACTAATGTCTACATTTGTGTATTGCGACTTTAAAAATATTCCAGTGAAGAAATAATGATTAAATAAAATAAAGATTACCATGAAATATAAATAGACTTGCAAGATATAGACAGTGTTGGCTTTTGAGGTTTTTATAATAATTTCTATTACACTAGGGATTCTAGCATTAGCCTAGCGAGGCAATGGAGCCACTGGACCCATGGTGCCTTATTTGGGCAGAACATCAGCATCACACTTCGGTGGGTGAGGCCCAAAATAACAACTGAAATACAACAAATCTATCCTCTTCTTCTTGATAATTCAGTTGATCAAGATGTAGTTTTCACATGAAAAAACTTTTATTAGAAGATGTCCGAACCGACACAGGAATCTGCTGAAGAAGACGGAGGGGTGAAACTCTTTTCACGGTTGGCTTTACAAGGGATTAAAGAAAAACCTATTAACCATGAACCACAATAGCAAAACATGAGCTTGGTGGTGTAATGACGTGCATTTCTCCTGACCCCTGCTATAGGCCAATCACCACCGCTCAGCACTCCTGGAAGATAATTAGAGGCTACTGTCTTGCCTTAGCGTTGTTATGATACTCTGTGGTGAAATGAAGCTCACAGTGGACTCTGCATTTCATTTACATAGCAGCCACAAGAGGATTAGTGTTTGCTGCAGTCTAACTACAGGGGAATTTTGCCTAATGTCGCATTACCATTCCCTGATGTATGGTTTGCTTTCGTTATCACACCATAAAACAGGATTGTCAATGTTCATAGGGGATTATGTGAGAACACCCACGGCCACTATCAATTAGACCAAGACCTATAGCTGTTTAACAGAGATAATAAAAAAAATATAAGGCAAACTTTACCCTAGTGTGCTATGGATAGCATTAGGCAACAGGGTGAAATCTCTCTGCAGGATCTGTGCCAGAGACAGAGCATGAAGACTGCTTAAACAACAACCATATTGATAAACTTAAATAATTTTGACATTGTCATTTAATGGATCAGGTTAAGGGTTGTCATCCAATCCAATGTGGGACTGTGAATACGCTTTAATTATTAACATAGGCCTACATAATTTTTGAATTGACAGAGGCCATTGTTTTTCTGTTTCATTGTTGTGTTATGGTTCCATCTAGCAACTTTTTGAAACATTTCTGAAATAACTATCTTTGTAACAAACTGTCTTGCCTTTTTTATTTTCGCATGACAAAAAGGTGTCTTTTATTTTAGTGAGAGTGCATGACAATTTCTTGCAAAGTCAAATCATAAATGCCTTCCTACCTTCGCCCAGTCAAGCACCAAGGCTTGATGTCTGGTCAAAGATGAAAATGTATTATTAACGCAGTATCCTATAGGGTTATACTATAGGGCGATAACACGTCTTTTTTTAGCAATATGACATATCAGTAGCATGCTAGCAGCTGTACCCTCATAGATACACATCTTAATCATGCACGCTTACCCAGCATGCACTGAGACCTGGTTCAATGCACACAGACCACAAGAATTGCATTTCATAGACATGTATCCCATAGAATTACACTGATATATAGGCGCATTATGCTTTGGTCATCCAGTCGTGTGCGGTCCGTTTTTCCTCTCTCAATCCAGTGCTGTTGTTGTTGTACTGGGCTGCTGTAGGGAGCGAAGCGTGGTGGGGTTTCTTTAATCTCTCCTTCCACCTCATCTTCCTTGGGGAGCCGGGCGTCGTGAGCCTTTAAGCTGAGGGGCTAATTCAATTTGACCAGAGCAAGCTGCGCCAATTAAAAAAACACATCAACCTT
>OMKP01075983.1:0-17892 GCA_900302375.1 Bathygadus melanobranchus
ATTTGGGGACATACTGATACCGGTGAAGAGAGAAGCATGGAGGAGAGAGAGGAGAAGAAGCGAGGGGAGGTGAAATTGATACATGGAGGGAGGAAGGAAGGTTTTATGTTAACCTTATCAGCCTTGTTTGTTTTTGGACGGTTTGTTTTGTCATGGAGAGAAAGGGAACATTAAATATGTGTTGACAGGCTGTCATAAATACTCAGGACATGGACCAGTGGGCACATTATACACACACACACACACACACACACACACACCGAGCAGACCATGATCTGTGCTTCATGTTCCACTTCTTTAGAGCTGAATTTGCGTTGTTCCTATGCTCGGTTCTGCTCCTGGATCATATCATTCAGGCTGTCTCTCCTCTTTCCCTCCTTCCTCTCCCTTCCTTCCTCTCCTCTTCAGACACTCTTCAGAATCAATCAATCCATCCATCTCGTTACACTTCTAGTGCCTCTTTACTGTGTGTCACGTTTGTGTGTGTATGTGTGCATGTGTGTGTTTGTGTGCATGTGTATGCACCGTGCGTTGTGTTCAACTTGAATGAAATCCTGTTAAGAAGAAATAAAGGTGGTCTACCAACTGAACATCAATAGATAAATAGATAATACTTATGTGTATGTGTGTGTGTGTGTGTGTGTGTAATATATGTAATATTGTGCAGAAGTTGCTGTGTATCATTTGCTGTTTGGATATTGATTTAATTCACATGGTGTGTGTGTGTGTGTGAGTCAAGTTTGAATGGAAGGAGGACTCTTTCAGAATAAGAGCCTTAACAGATAGCAGATCGTTCCCCTGAGGGATGAGCAAGGACAAAATGTCAGCTCTCTCCTTGGCAGACACACTGGGACTGGGACAAAAACACTTGAAGAAGGAGAAGATACGATACAATCTCTCATGGTGTTAGCATGATGTTGTGATTTGCTGTCTTTCACAGTACTTTCAGAGGACTTCCACAGTGTACTCACAATGTACTTACAATACATATATAATATATGTCAAACAAGCAAGTAAAATAGTCCATTGATGAAAAGTATTTATGCTCAATATGTTAACCTCTGCCTGAATGAAAAGTTCCAAGGTGAAAGTTTGATTTCAAAATTGAATTGAATGGTTAATAGGTATGTTAGATAGCCATCGGGTTGGAATAAGTCAGGATACTTGAATATTATTAACCAAAAGAAATATATCAAACCTTCTGAGGGCTCCACTCAACTTATAAGTAACAGTTTTCTCAACAGCACTTCTTACACACAAACATAGACTGAGCCCGTCGTTAGCATAGCCTCCCACCAAACCAACCTACCCCAAAGGATCAACCATGAATCAATATCTCTGTCAATCTACCCCTCCACCAATGGTCCAAACTATTGGTCTTTCACAGGTAAGATAATCAATTATACAGTTAAAGTGAATGCAATTATATTTGTATATGTAACACAAAAGTCCCAACCCCACAACCCACATCAATACTGAAAACAGATGAAGAGATCAAATTAATTGCAACCAACCACACTCATAGCACACGCCTTCTGAACTTGCTCCACCTTGCCGCTGCACTCAAAGTTGAAACAATGTCAACGTTGACTCTGGTTGATGCTGACCGCTCGTGGCGCGTCCAATCACATTACAGCTGTGTTTGACATTCTAAAACCAATGCAATGGCAACGTCACGCTTCATTTGTACAATACATGTTTTATGAGTTAAGACTTGTTGGAAACATGTAGTTTGCCGAATTACATCCACACGTCCATCTGTTGGTTAGAAGGGCTAACCTAGCATGGAGCTCTGAAAAACGCCAGGAGTCTTGAAATAAGAATGATTAAAAGTGGCGGTTTGGCAGCAGGATAATGATGCGTTAGCTGGATGGTAGTTGATGAGCGAGTCAGTGGAGAGTTACGAAATAGTGTTCAGGATGGAGAGAAAATGACAGAGGTGAGGGGAATGACCTCCACAGGAAGAGATTAGTGATGTGGAGATGGAGAATGAAATAGAGGGGAGGGGTAGAGGGATTTGACCCTCCATTTTGATGGCTGTGGCCGTGTTGGCTGTGATGGTAATGACTTCTGCACACACTCACACTGGGAATGACTTTAGATGGTGCAGACGTGATGTTCATTGTCTGTAAATTGATTCTATTAAGAAATGTCGATAATAGCTGGTGGCATAATGTTGGTCTTATGAGATATGAGTTCAGAGAAATGAGTTCAGAGAAATGAAGATACTGTAGCATCATTAAGTGACTTAAAAATGAAATAAACTTTGATTATTTTACTTCTCGATTGGGACACCACTTTTATATTACTAATATTATGTATTAGATTATACTATGATGATTATTATTGAATCTATTTTGTCAGTGATTTTACAAGCTGTCAACCACAAGCACTATGTCCTCCTTTAATTACAATTAAATGTATTAACACAGTTAAAAAGGTGGTACGTGGTGCTTTCGGCAATGTTTTGGTCATGACATGACAGACTTGTTGCGGACCAAAATGATCCCTGCTGGGACTGAAGATTGAAAAATGTCTCTGCTGGGCAGCAGAGACATTTTTGGAAGGTCTGATCAGACTAGCTGGTGGTCGGGTCGCTGCCTGAAACAAACTGCAGTCGTCTCTTGGCTTTCTTTCTCCAAAAAGGACGGAAAGAAAGCTCTGATTTTCCCAGAAGTGAACTACAAGAATGTTTCTTCAAAGACAAAGCACAAGGAGCATGCAGGCTCCTGCTGGAAGAGAGCGAGGCGATGGATGTCTCTGACTTTTAAAGAGCATTTTCCATCATCTGATTGGCCACCTTTCCTAGTTAGTTCATTACCAGCGGTCCAAACCTCCTTCTCTGGATTTCTCCAGATAATCGAAGAATTGACAGCTCTGGATTGGGGTCCATCTGGTCGCTGTAGTGAACACAGCAGGATGTGTCGAGGGTGCAGTTAGCTGGGGTAAATCACTTATCAGGCCCAGTCAATGACCCTGGGCCAAAGTGTGTAATCCAAAGCAGTGTGGCCTGGTAACTACGTTACGGTATGGTATGGTACATTTCAATAACAGTGTAGGAATAGTACTTTATTAACGAGTAACTGAATTCATTCATTTATGGTTGAACCTCTGTATCCGTTTCCCCCAACATAAAGACATCGTCACAGCGATGTCATGGCAACAAGATCATGATGGACAGCGTTGCGTCACTTGGCATCCTAATTGTTTGTTGACCTTCCACATGAATTGGAGTTGTAATTATGCAGTATGTGTTGCTATGGTTGGCTCTGCACTCATAATTAAAATGAATCAGTTGCTGTAATACAAGTCACAACTGGAACCGTCACACTTATTGATAGGTGCTTTCACTGCTTCAAGCTGCAGTTAATTATGGATTGGGCCATTGACATTACATTGGCAACGTGAAGCATTCAGTTACAGGAGTGGATGAAGCGTTCAGGAGGGGATTTTAACAAGTGTATTTCCACTGTGGCCTGTCTACACGGTGTTGATTTGAAACCTTTACACTTTTTTACAATACAATATGAAGCGAAGGAAAGTGAATTGTCCTGTTCACCCAGGTTTGAGCTTGTCACCATCAGCCTTTAGGTATTCATTTAAAGTCTGATGTGTGCTCTACACATTAGATACAGGTCGTTAAGCAACATGTAGCTCTGCCTTCAGGTAGATTGCAGACATTTGGGGTTCGAACCCAGAACCTTTTAGCTAGGAGTCAAACTCCCTAACCTCCTCACACATGCTCACTCTTGTCCTTCACCCCAGTCATAACAGATCAGAGGTCCAATAATTATGTAATTTTGCTAAAGTAATCCAGTGTAATGTCTAAATAATGTCTAAAAAAGGTATAAATGCAATCCTACCATTTATGTATTGTCCGTGCTTTAATCGTGAAGTGTTGTATTATTCCAAATGATACAAATGAAAACAATAAAATAGAAGTTGCGTGACCAAAACCTATGAGGTGATTTCTTTGTTCAGTGAGAAAATATCCAAACATTGTTCAGGTATTACTTTCAGCTAGAAATCAGACTTAAATTGGCTAAAGTCTTCACTTCTCCAATAAATGTAACGTTTCCACAAGACTTCAATTTGAGTTGATTATGTTTTGTATAAACCGGATTTTAGTTTTTGTTTTTATTTTTGGTTCTCTTAAAACTCTTTAAACCGTTCTGCTCAGTTTCAGTTTTCTGAAGCTTCCGTTTTCTGAAGCACTCATCATGGTGATGGAGGTGAACAAAATGGATCCTTTTCATTTCATCCGTAATAAAATCAGAAATCCATCCCAGCTCCCTGTGGACCTACGCTTCAACATCAAACCAAAACTAGTTCATGAAAGCACATCCAACATACCAATAAATCCACCATGTACCTCTGTGTATGTGCGTCTGTGTAAGACCATGGTCTGTATGTGTGCATGCGTGTCATTTCCATTTAGATTTCCCTCAGGTCTGTGTTGGAGTGTCTTGTGTTTACCGCTGAACAGATCCACTGCAGCGCGACCCCCGGCCGTATGCCTCAGAGGTCAACGCTGCTTTGAAAGGCTCTCACCATGCTGCAGGTTAACGACAGAACACTAGCACTTCATCACAGATAATGTAACAATGTGCCATTTCACATGCACACTTAATCGTGCTGGAGGTAAGATGTGAGAGTTAACAGAGAGAGCAGAGGAGAGCAAAACTTTGATAATAAATCCCCCCCAAAAAAACCCTATGTTTCTCCACCATTGAGAAGTGTTGCATGAGATGATTGCCCTGATTGTTCAGGAATCGGGAGGAGTCGGGAGTGGTACAAAATCGAAATCGTCTCATATAGAGCAGGCGCAGATATTCTCTCACTCACTAATAGCTGACGGATAGCTGTGAAATTTCTAACAAATTACACTCAAATTATAGCTCTTAAGTCTTACCTGCAGAACCTTTAATGGCAGATGTGCACTCAAAAGACGATTAGGGGTGCGCTAGGGTGACCACATTTTCAAACCACCAAACTGCGACCAGCACGTTCATGGATTTAGGTGTTCATCAGGCAAAGGTCCCCTCCTGAGCTGTCCGTTTCAGATCACTGTTACCGCCATTGACCCCGTAGGTGAAGTATGAAGTAGGTTGCAGTGGTGCTACTTCCTGCTTGTAGTGGCTACAAGCAGGCTTAATGTCTTAATATGATCTTTTAATATGTTTTATGTGGGCATTTCCACTGTGCGTGACCGAAATTGTACTTTTAGAGTGTGTGCAGAACACAGCATTTTCTTTGCTGGCTACCTCACAAAGAAAACAGTAAGTCTTTTGGACTTTTTGTTCGTCATGACAGCTAACCGTTAGCGTACTGTCAGACAGCGTCTGACAGACAGAGCCATACACATTGATTGACACACATACACACAGTGTCAATTCAGATGCGTGGTGCATTGTTTATAATGACTGGGACATAAACATCTATGTAAGGGCTGAAAACAAGTATAATATGAGTATAATATTATTATTGATATTATTTCAATTGTGGTGAAAACCAGGACAATTAATATTTATACATTCGGCAACAGCTGCAGTCGTTTGCACACTATATCCCCCATGAGGATAGATAGAGGTTGAAAATTAAAAGATAAAAGTTATCCTTTAACTCGAAGAGCACTGATATGTGGATGTTTTTTCCAGTCAGGATCGACCTCGTGCTCTCCACAGTGATTACAGTTCAGAATTTGTGAAAAGCTTTGTGCTTGCTAATTGGTTTCCCCCCCGTGTTAGCTTAGCGTCCTCACCTGCTGCCATACAGAGGTGTGTGTTTTCGCTCACAGATGGAGTCTGTGTGCTTTAGAGAAATGCACTGCAATGCTGGCTACCCCTGCACAACGCGACACCGGGGGAGAAGCGGGAGCCACCATTCATTTAGCTGGTTACTGGTGCTTCCATCCACCATCTGATGTTTACACTAGAGTCGCATTTATTCACTGGCCTCTTTTCTTTTTTCATGAACTCAGTTTGAGGGGGCTTCCTGTTAAGATGCACGGTGTGCTTCTGGTTTAGATGGTACTCCCTGAGACTCGGTAGGCCCTCTGGTCCTCACATTGTCTTCAAAACGGGAACTGTGACTCTTCTACTAACCCTAAATAGGCCTGCATAGATAGTGATATTGATTGTCTTTGTAGCCTTGTCCTCATACCTCTATAACGTAAACAGATTAATGTTACTATGCTATTTGGTATAATAATACTAATAATAATACTACTACTACTAATAATAATCATCATCATCATCATCATCATCATCATCATCATAATAATAAACCACTATCACTAAACATCACTAAACATGCCACTCATTCTGCATGAAGTTCACAGCTTACAGAATTTTTAAGTTAAAAAAAGGAACATATTTCACAATATCACGTACAACACAATATTTCAATGAGTCCCTACACTAGAGAATCTTACACTCTTATCCTCTCCTCTGTCTCTTACTCTATCTAAAGACCTTGATATCCTCACACATTACTCCCAGTGGCACTTGACGATGACAGCGAGTCGACATTAATTACGTTATCAATGACAGGAAGTAGGTAGAATGCTCATCTATGTTCTATCTATTGGTTAATGTCTTAATTAGGGATGAAATGTGTCAATGGGGTATCCTCTGATGTTCTTTAGAGCTGTCTGTTAATTGGAGGCTTCTTAACTCATGGGACAGCTCGACAATGATCGACCAATTAGTCTATCATTTAATTTAGGCGTATTGTTTTGTGAACTTTCAGTGAACAATGGCCGCCAATTACTGTCCTCACCGCTACGGTATTACAACACAATCTCTTGTATGTTGACACCTGCCACCCTTCCCCCCTGGTAAAGTTTTGATGTGCACAGTGAATCAGTAATGACTATTTTATTATTTAGTATGTCTACAGGTAGACTGCAGACATTGGGGATCGAACCCAGAACCTTTCCGCCCAGAGCAGAACACCTTATCCATCACAGTATCCTGCCTCCAATTGAATAATCGTATTATTTAAATTGACTCGGTGATGAATCAATAGCTGTTGATGTGAAGGTTCGGTTGTTACTGCCAATGATGACTTTGTCTCATGATGTTATATATTATATTATGTATGTTATGTGAAACGATTCTTTGCCTTTCTGTCATGTTTTAACCCTAACCCTCACATGAAGTCATGTTGCTGATTGGTCAAGTGACCAAAACAACAAAGATTCATGGGTAGTGAATTTTGAAGAGGAACCCAGCATTTTGGGTTATCCGATTCCCCCTCAAGCTGAGGTCTGAAAACCGAAGCTATGTTTAAAAAGTTATTTGGCAACACTATTAATTTTGATTGGAAAATGAAAAGATCCAGCATGTTGTTATGAGCAAATTCACTTCAAGGAAAAGGCCAATCCTCTGGGAAATAAATATGCTTTTGGGCTGTTGTTTTTTTCTCTTGTAAGCCATATGTGTACAAAGACCCTAATATCTAGATAAGTCGGCGTCTGTGGCATTAGCAATGCCTTAAGCTGCTGTAGCTTTACTGAACAGAAGCCCAGTTAGTCTTGGAGGATTATGTATGGAGTATTTCAGTGTAGAATCCCATCCACCCCAGAGGTCAGCATGTCAGCACCACAAGTCAAGTCAAGTTCTAGTTATAGTCCTTAAAACACAGTTACCGTCTTAAAGGGCTTTACAGGCCCACATTATACAACACCTCCTAACCCTACGCCCTCTAGTCTAAATGGCCATTGAAGAATACCCCAGAAGGAAGAAACCCTGGGAAAGAGGGATCCCTCTGGGCATGGGTGGGTGTCACGGGGCACTATGTCTCCTACCTCCCACAATACCTCTGCATGAGTCTCTCGTCAGTGATTCATTGATGAGCTGCAGGTGTGCATATGGCCCATTCAAGGCTTCAGGCTTTAAAAAATTAACGAGCCAAACACAACCCTCGCGGCACACTTCAAACTTTCATTCTTCTGCCGAACACCTCAGCAAAGTCCTTCTTTTTATTAACGAAACTGCTGCGTGTCAGATTCTGTCTGTCTGAAGTAATGGCATCCGCCCTCAGTCTCATTTGGAGAATGGGTACATCTGCTTCAACGAGTCCACACAGCGTTTTTAAATGGCTTCTCTTAGACTCCAACCTGGCCATCTCATGCTAACCCATGTCACGCTAACCCCTGCAACTATACCTTTACAGCTTGACCTTACATTATAGAAACCCCTCTACTCTTTACCCTTTCAAAATGCCATTCTCCCTCTCTTCTGTTTTATGACCTCTGTTATACTTGTTCTCCATGCAGAACCTGTATTGTTGAGCTAGATTGGAATTAACTCCTCAAAGGTTAAACCAAACACTGAAATCCAACATGGACGCCACGGCCTTGTGATGTCACTGGCAAAGGGAAGGTCGGGCAGTTGTTCAGAAGGGCACATTCCCGGGACAAAAGAGACAAAGCTCAAGCTTTCAAAATGTTTGTTCATTATACAAAGTAATAGTGCACAAAAGGTATTTGTATCAGTAATTTACAGTTACAGTTATTTGTTTCAGCAATTTACAGTTACAGTATTTGTTTAAGTAATTTGTTTCAGTAACAGTATTTTTTTCAACTACTTAGTTAAAATGTTATTGAATTACAATATTGAAAACAAAATAAAACACATTCATGTTAGCTTCAACTCAAGTTTCAGCACATTCTTCGCTGCAACACTTCTTTATAAGGCTCAATGAACAGTACAAACTCTACTGTACTAGAGGATCTCTGCAGCCCAGTCTTTTCCTTTCTAGAATTTCACATTACAGCAGATGTATTCTGTGTTTATATGATTCTTGGCAAACCGATCAACCAATGAGTCAAGATTCAAAGCCTTTGCCTTCATGGACTCAATACTTAGTTTACCCACAGTCTACATTCTCCTTTCTAACATTCGGCTTGACTGATGTAGTTCATGCCCCAAGTCATCAATACTTGAATCATACAATCGAGCAAATGAAAACAAAGCTCTCTCTTTCAGAAACGCATCATATTGGCGTCTAGGGCTTGGATGCTATTTGTTATGTCACAGTTTGTCTTTGAATTCAAGATCTATCTGTGCCAGCAGACCATTGCGTTCTTGGGTTATCTCTTGCAGTACTCACTTGAGGGCAGGCAATCTAACCATAATGTTACGTAGAGCTATAAATCAACATGTCCATCGAGTGTCATTTAATCACTGGAGGTCTCTTGGTGGACCCTGGTACATCTCTCTAGTTAATGTAGTTAGTCATTTAGGATGGATATATGACCCAGATGTGAACACATACAGTTTTTATTCTCTGCCTCTGGGACACCTTTGAGTGTATCTACTAAAACTACATTTAGACAGTGGCCATTGCAATTGATATAAAAGGCATATTGTTCCTGCTCTTTGATTCTAGCCGGGACCCCGGTATGCTTCCCATGACAGCAGCACTGTCATATGCTTGGTCTACAAGGTTGTTTTTGTGTTCTAGACCATGACTTTCCAATATGTGGATTCTTTTTTCAGTAAGCCCAGCTGCATCTAGCCTCTCAGCAGATTCAAAATTGAGAAAACTCTCCTGGATAACTCCATTGAAATAGCACCTACTAGAGAATCTGTTCTTTTGTCATGTATTTTGTTTCATCTGCCATGATGCATAAGACTTCACTGTTTTTCACGAAGTGAGCATGTGGCATTAGCAACTCCTTAAGCTGCAGTAGCTTTACTGAACAGAAGCCCAGTTAGCCTTGGAGCCCCAACAGGATTATGTCTGGAATATTTCAGTGTAGAATCTCGTCCACCCTGGAGGTCAGAATGTAAGCGCCACAAGTCAAATTCTAGTTGTACATCCGTTAAAATACAATGACCGTCTTAAAGGGCTTTACAGGACCACATTATACAACACCTCCTAACCCTAACCCTAAACCCTAACCCTTAAAATACAATGACTGTCTTAAAGGGCTTTACAGGACCACATTATACAACACCTCCTAACCCTAACCCTAAACCCTAACCCTTAAAATACAATGACTGTCTTAAAGGGCTTTACAGGACCACATTATACAACACCTCCTAACCCTACGCCCTCTTGTCTAAATGGTCATTGAAGAACACACTCAAACCTGTCTCCTACCTCGACAATACCTCTGTTTGTTTTGTGTGTAAGTAGTAGCATTTCCCCTATTGTTTTTATATATTTTCCAGATTTTCTGTCTGTTTGCTATCTTCCTTGTTTGGGACATTTGCCAGTGCTGCATTAGCTGTTACAGCTCTCTGATAGTCCCTCCATGTAATCATTGCTTCTTTGTGCCACTCAGACTTGGCATGCATTGCAAAACCCCATCTCTGTAGGTTTCTTTCTTCCAGCTTTTGAATCTGGATGGTGAGTCACTGTGTCTGTGCTATTAGGAGGGCTAAAATGTCTGCAGGCATAACAATACAGAGTCCAATCATTCAGAATACTCTAGCCAGGGGGTGAATGTTGTACCAGGACGCCTTGAGGCTCTTTCTCCTCTCCCCCATCAAGGTCCTTGGAAACAATTTCAAGTTTGGCTGTATCGGTGGGTCTTCTTTATATTTGCTGATATCTGTGGAGAGAGAGAGAGATATATATATGGCCCCACAATGACCGCACATGCTGCAGGGACTGGCTCAATTCTTTGTGGTAGTCTCGCAACATTTAGCTTTGATTCTTGCTTCTGGTCAGAGCTGACAGGTGGTTGGTAGCCTACCTCCTTTCATACAGTGTACCGCTCGAACGGGTCCGACGACAATGTCGAGCCACATTTGTTCTGCCTTTCACGTTAACATTGATCATTTTATTATTATTGTAGACTCGGGGTCCAAGCTCAGGGTTAGTCATCCTCTACCACAGTGGTTCTCAACTGGTCTAGCCTCAGGACCCACATGCTCGGCACTTAAAGTAGTACTTAGCATTGTGTAGCAATTATGAACTTGAAACGTGTTCTATTAATCTAGCAATCATGAGTACTTGCAAGTTGTTCTATTCAATATATAGTCAGCGATATATTGTTGTTTCACTCTTTCGACAAATGTACTTGTATTGTAATTGTAAGTCGCTTTGGACAAGCGCCTGCTAAATTCCCTATATGTAAATGCATATGTTCTGCAACCCACTCAAAATGCCCTCACGAGCCCAACGAAGAATCACGGCTCTACGTCTTCCCTTCCCTGAACACGCTAGCAGCCCACATGCTCGGACATTCGGTGTCCTCTGCTGATAAAAAAACACTCTGCTCTCCACTGGTGTACTGTTATCGCCTGGCCTCAAGCTGATATTCTCAATGTCCACTTGCCAAGTGTGTGCTCCATGCTAAATCAACTAAATTACTTCCTACTCACATCCTACACTCCAGGCTTTGTCGGGTTTATCTCCCAGCTCTCCTCCCCACCCCTCCCTCTCTCCTTCCCTTGACTCTACCTCTATCTCCTCTGCCCTGTTTTCCCATTTGGATCATTAGTTGTGTTTGTATTCTCAGCACAGCCCATGAAGAGGATGGTGAGGTGATGGTAGTGGAGGTTGAGGAGGTGGTGGTGGTGGATGGGTGGGTGGACCCAGCGTTTGACCCGCTGTGCACCCCCTGTCACCAGTCTGCCATAGCGTAGCCCTAAGGGGCGTGCTAGATGTCTGGCTAGGCCCGGGTGACGGCAGCCCGCTCCGATGGTAATTGGCTGGATTGGCGCTGGCTTGCAGGATCCAGCTGACAGCTAGCAGGTGGAGACATCTCGCCAATTAGGAACAAACAGATAGTAGAGCCTGTGCGGTATCGCCAGGGGTATAAAAGGGCACATGCACACTTTAAGGAGAGTTTTTCACCGTATACTTACCGGCCTCACTGTTCATTTTTAATTTTTTTAATGGAGCCACAGAACAGACTTTCACACATCTCACCATAAGTGGGAACTTGGCCAGTTTCTGTATTTCGTAACAATTTTGATTGTGCCAAGAGCTTGAATGGCTGCCACTGGCTCAGATTCTCTAGGCAACCAAATGGCCATTTATGGAGCGCAGAATTGAACAAAAAACGAAAACTACAATAGTAAACAATACAAAAGTCAAATCGTTTGAGAATGACAGCAACACATATTAAAGCAGAATATCTGTTATACATCAAGTAGTGAATTCACTAATTACGCTTGTCCAATGACTCATTTTGAAGGCCCGTGTTTTTGCGAAGACAAGGTCCAAACTTTATCAACGTCCCCAAAACTGCTTGAAGGCCTGCTGATGCAGTTTCTGATGAATAGTGCTGAAATTGACTTTTCTGATGGATGGATGTTTTTTTTTTTATTTAGTCTTACTTTTAACATTTTAGTTGAACTTTAAAAGCGCCAGCAATCAGTCATTCAAGTCAAAGTTACTGTGTCACTGATTCACGTTTGGTTGTTTTCAACTTGTTCTTGGGTTTAGTATTCTGCACAGACTTTCTCTGCATGTCAGTCAGTGGCTTCCAGCTAAAGTAATATCTAGTTGTGTATTTAAAAGCCATGTAAAAATTGGTCATGCGTTACAGAATATTGTTTACATATGGTATGTATTTGTGCAAAAAATTATTATGAATATTTACAAATGTGCAGGTTAATCCACTTGCCAGGATGATGTAATAAATGCATATTAAGTGTGTGCATGCGTGTATAAATGTGTATATGTGTGTATCTGAGCTAGGTTAAGAGCATTTATAACCCAAGAGAAACTGAGATTGAAGCATTTTGCTGAATAAATTGTGCATGGCTGCACAGTTAAATACGTTGACCTGTGTCAGCTTCAACTGCCTGGATAATAATCTCTGATATTATCCAGGCCGCCCATTCTGGACAGCAGTACATGTTTTCCCCTCAGAATTAGAGGCTGATTGCGTTCATTTTATCCCTCTGGGCCTTTTTCCCCTGTAGCGGCCATCTTGGTTCAATCCCAGTTGCGTCTTGGCTCTAAAGGCTAGCAGGGTGTGGCCCCCACCGTGCTAGCCTTTAGAACCAAAGCCCATTGATGGAACTTCAGCCCCATAAGGTGATTAATCAGCTGGATGTTGGGACGTTTCACTTCAGTTTGTGGTGATGGTTAAGCTGCAGATACATCCAAATGTACCTGTTGGCATTCTTATGCAAAATGGCTAACCCCTACATGCTCCATAATGACTCATATAAGTGACTCCATAAGCGACTAAGTAGTAAATTGCTTGTGTCACGTGTGACATTCAGCTTATGTAACCATGGCAACAAACACCAGGGCTCTTGCAGTGCTAACTTATTCTCATTGTATTAGCTCTTTCTAATGTGTCTGGTCTTCTTCTAGTGATATTCATTACCAAGACAAAGCTCATATTCAAAGTGTGTGTGTGTGTGTGTGTACATTTCAGATATGCAGAGACAATGCTGAAGCCAAATGTCATCAGATGCAAGTCTTTAGAAGTTGTCCTCGCCTGGCTTCTGTAGTCTGATGGATGGAGTGGACTACGTTTCCCAGATTTGCACAGCAGCACTGTGTCTGCTGGTTTTTAATATGGTAATGTCAGTGACATTAAAAACAACGAACTCTGTGCTCTCTGCTGAGAAATCTAATTAAAAGATAATACCCAGTAATAATAATACAGTCCATAAAATAGCATATGTATGGTAGATTTATGGAACTGCTACTAATGTTTGCCGAACCAAAATTGGTTTGCAAGAAGTTGGGAGGTTAACATCGTCCAACAAGATGGATTCAAATAGAATATTCCATTTTATAACAGATAACAGATCATATACATTGCATTAGCTACTGTTTTATGCTATATAACATTACTTCTGTCAGAAATCACTCATGTCATAGATGTAACCATTGCATGACATGGTAATACACTTTAGTTTGGCGATGTGGTTCCACTCTTTGAGGGTGCTCCCTGCTGTGGGATTCAAGTCATGACATACAGATGTCAGATACAGAATACCAACATTTGACAACAGGGGGCGCTGTACAATCCCCCCCCATGGGGTACACCAGATATCTCAACCCATTGTGTAGGTTACATACAATACAGAGGAGAACCAGAGCAGGTGGAGGCTGGGGAGATGTTGGGTGAAATCCAGCTCAGCAGCACACTTAACTTCACAGAGTGTGTGTGTGTGTGTGAGAGAGAGATGGAAGGCTTTAAATTGCCCGCCTACCAGTGTACGTGGATTTGATTGGACCGCTTGGCTGTCAGCTGACAGTGGTGCATGATTAAAGTGTCCCAAACATGGTGGAACATTCTCTGAGTTATCAGAGAATGTTTTCTCAGTATCATATGGGTAACGCTATCCTTTGTTATAGTTGTAGGCCTGTATTGACAAACAGAGGAAGGTAGATTGAAGAAGAGCAAGAGGAGAGAGAGTAGAGAAACATAAACAGGTTGCTATCTCGGCTTAGCTTGTGTTAGCGTGTGTTAGCGTGTGTTAGCTTGTGTTAGTGTGTGTTAGCTTGGGTTAGCTTGTGTTAGCGTGTGTTGGTATTTCCTTGCATTTTGTTCTGCTGTAAATGTCCTGTATTGTAATGTGCATTCTCGTGTTGTATCACACTGAGGACCCAGGGAGGGTGTAGGATGAAGTAACACAAGGCAGCAGCGAGGAGCAGATAACGACTGTATTCATGTCTCCCCTGGGATCAACACAGGCATTACACTGTAGCTCCATGCATGATGAATAAATAAACAGTTTGAATGTGGGCTTCACGTGTGTAAGTAATGCATCCTACAGCCACAGTTAATGAACACGCTTCATATTTGTTATTGCCTGCTTCTTGCGCTGCTTGTAACCTTCACATCCTCACATCCTCCTAACGCTCTCATCAGGGATGATTGCATCAGAGCCACAGTTATGCAAATGTAGTGGTTTCTGCCATATACTGAGCCAAGGCGTAAGCCCTGTGTGGGTGGTAAAGGTCTTGGTATAACCCCTGCCAGATACTGCACCTGAAATCAAGCTGTGTGTATCTGAAGGGCTTCATATCCACTGCAAAATACTGATCCTCAAGGTAAGCCTGTGTGTGTGTGTGTGTGTGTAAAGGTCTTTGTATGAAAGACCACTGCCAGATACTGCCCCCCTGGCGGGGATTTCCTTTACGAGCATCCATGCAGTAAATGTACGCGTTCAAGGAACTGCAAGGCTTCTAGTCCATCAAATGTCAGAGGCGTAAAAATTAATTACGCTTGGTACATGAAAATGTAATGGATCGCTCGCTCGACGCTAGCCACCATATTAAGGGGTCATGACCTCACGCGCGTCAGAGAATACACAGCGCTTTGGTTCGGGAATCGAACCAACGTTGTCCTGCTCTCAATTGCTGGCGTTGGTGGTTTGAAACCCGGCCTTCTGAATGAACATACTAGCTTATGCTTTTTACTTTTGACCGTCAGTTACCCTGCAATGAACCACGGAGAGCACTTTATTACCACTTATTATTTATTTATACTAATCTACGATTCTCTAATTGTCTTTTCTAAATTAACTCTGCCACCATTATAGTTGTGTCCATTCGGCCCATCTACTGCTCTCCTCACCGGCCCTGAAGGAGGGATCCCTCGTCTGCGTTCCTTCTCAAGGTTTCTTCCTTAAGAACTCCCACTGAAGTGGCAGTTTTCAATGCTCTTTCAACATAATCCCATCCATAAGGTTTACGGTACATTGTAGTGTTGCCAGCTAGCTTTTTGCTAGCATGGTAATGTTTTGGAGAGGGACGGCGCCTCATGATCCTTCAAATCGCTCCTTTCATCGGTGCCACTCAGCATCCAAGCGTTGACGTGTATTTGCCTGAGCTGTGTGCTAAAAGCAGCGCGTCCCTGACGCCTGTTGACGTTCCCTCTGCCTCTCCCCTGTCTCTGATAAATGATCTCACTCTGGCTCTTTCAGGCCTGGGATGTTTTCAACTACGCGTCAGCCGTAAGAGACGGAACCGTCGAAGGCTTTATGATCAGACCGGATCAGTCCTGTTTACCCTCACGTCTTTCATCTGTTTCTCTCGCTCCCTCCATCCCCCCTCCCTCTCTCTCTCTCTCTCTCTCTCACCCTCCATCTCTCCATCTCCCTCTCCTCTTTTTGATCAATTACTCTTCTGTATTGTGCGGGGGCTTTTCAGGATGATTGACGAGTTATTCGGTGCCGGGGGCTTTGAGAGGGAAAGGGGGGGATGTGGTTGACACAGGCAGCACTGCATCTCCACACCTCCCCTGGGTGCCTCCCGTGTAATTTGGTTTAGGTTCGGAGCAAAGTGACAGGTACTGGTGGAGGAGAGCGCTTTAGCATGGGTTTGTGTGTGTGTGTGTGTCTGTCTGTCTGTGTGTGTGTGTGCCTGTGTGTGTGTGTGTGTCTGTCTGTCTGTGTGTGTGTGTGCGTGTCTGTGTGTGTGTGTCTGTCTGTCTGTGTGTGTGTGTGCGTGTCTGTGTGTGTGTGTCTGTCTGTGTGTGTGTGTGTGTGTGTGTCTGTGCATGTGTATGTGTGTGTGTGTCTATCTGTTTGTGTGTGTGTCTGCCTGCCTGTCTGTTTATGTCTGTCTTTATCTAATGGATGTCCCTTGTTAAGCTTAAGGAACCACCTATCAGCCAGTGATGGGGACGAGACCACCTATATCGAGACCAAGACAAGACCAAGACCTTAAAGGGTCGAGTCCGAGTCAAGACCAAGACTTTGGGATTTTGGGGCAGTCGAGACCGAGTCAAGACCGAGTCTTTGGAGGGTCGAGACCGAGTCGAGACCTAAAAAAACAAGTCCATTTTCAAGACCATGGATTTAATTGGACTTATTTACCATCACCCCTTAATATTCTAGATCTCCAGCTTCCTTACAGGGAATTAAAATGAATAAATTCATATAGACTCATAGGCTGTCAAAATACCTGGAGGTCGAAATTTGATGTGGTGCCAGACGTCTCAGAAATCACTATATTACAGAATTAGCATTCTGCGCTGTGTTTCTTTTTTGAACTTTTGCTGCAAATAAACGTTTCGTGATTTAAGAACGCAAATTTCACGACTGCTGATCGCTCATCTTGGCGCTTAGGACCAGACTGTTCAAAAATATCTTTGGTTGGACAAACGGACTTCACAGGGGCGTGGCACTCTGGGATCGCGCAATACAATGTGAATTAATGGATTCATTTTAATTTATGTTTTTTTTAATATGTTTAATTATTAATTTTTAGAGTATAATTTGTAGAGTATGAAAAATGATCGTGTCATGTGGTCTCCCTCGAAAATTACGAGACCAACCCATGCAGATCTAGTAAAATCTTGGTCTCGAGTATTACAACACTGCTATCAGCTCCAGCTACTTCCCACCCATAATGTTACCAGCCTCTTCCTATTCAATAGATAACAATATTTTGAGGTTGCAATAAAAAACGCTAAATGTCTTGTTTAAACGCGTCATTGTAAAAGCGCACGTTTTCCACAGTGAAGCGTTTCTCTCATGCATGGTAAGCAACAAACACAACACCTGGCTTCCCTATTACAGGTAAAGGGTGACAGAAAGCAGTCGTAGAGATTGTTTCCTGGCTCCTTAGTTACACACAAGCAGTTGAGGAATGCTTTGTGATGAGCTCTCCTCTGTCCTATCTGTGGAAGTGTCTGCGTGTGTTTCTGTGTGTGTGTGTGTGTTTCTGTGTGTGTGTGTGCGTGTGTATGTTTCTGTGTCTGCGTGTGATTTTCTCTGCGAGTACGTATGTGTTTCCGTGTCTGTGTTTCTGTGTGTGTGTGTGTGTGTTTCTGTGTCTGCATGTGTGTTTCTGTGTGTGTGTGTGTGTGTGTGTTTCTGTGTCTGCATGTGTGTTTCTGTGTGTGTGTGTGTGTGTCCCATGGGGAGCCTGTCTACACTACCTTTCTCACAGTCCTGGTAATTGAAAGCACTTTTGGGCCGTAACAACAGCCAGGGTGATTCCTGTTTG
>OMKP01075992.1:0-18112 GCA_900302375.1 Bathygadus melanobranchus
CACATCAGGTATATACACACACACACACACACACACACACGTGCACAGACACACAGCCAGACGGGTCACATGGTAGTTCAGTGTGAATGTTATTGGGGCACATTATCAGTGTCAACAGTAGAGGTCATTGGGTGGATCGGTTAAGAAGGGTAACGCTGATACGTCACAAACTCTCTCTCTCTCTCTCTCTCTCACTCACTATCTCTCTCTATCTCTCTCTCTCTCTCTCTATCCGTCCACTCTACACACATACCAGCAGCTTGCACTCACACTCACTGTGAACACTCTTAAAGGGGGAGACGAGGGTGACCATGAGGGAGGAGGAAAAATGTTTGGAGTTTGGCTGCAGGCAGGAAAGATATTTGTAGGTGCATGCATACATACATATATACCCATGGTAAAGGGACTGCATTTATATAGCGCTTTACATTTGCCTCACATTCACACACCCACAGCGGTGTCAACCACGCGAGGTAACAACCAGCTCGTCGGGAGCAGTTAGGGTTAGGTGTCTTGCTCAGGAACACCTCGACAATTAACTAGGCGGAGCCGGGGATCGAACCTGCAACCTTCCGGTTGCCAGACAACCGCTCTACCCCCTGCGCTACATATATATATATATATATATATATATACACTACATACATACTGTATATACACATACATACATACTACATACATACATACATATATACACACACATACATACATATACACATGTACACTCACACACACACATACATACATACATCCACACACACACACACGCATACATACATGTGTACATTTCCCCTCACATAATTTTGCAATAATATACATCATATATAACATAGCTTCTTTCTTTTTTTTAACCAAAATGAATACATGTATAAAATGCATTTCATGTGATATATGTAGCAGCATATAGAGGATACAACGCCTCTTTTAAATACATATATATATATATTATTACTAACCTATGCATTACAGGGAAGACACAATAGGGAACAAATCATTGATGTCATTAGTGGCCATTTTACATTTACATCTACATTTAGGGCATTTGGCAGACGCTTTTATCCAAAGCCACTTACAAAAAGTACATTTGTCGAAAGAGGGAGACAACAATATATCACTGTTGGTAAAGTACAATTAGAATCAAACAAGTTACAAGCATTCCTATTTGCCAGGTCAATAGAACACGTTACAAGCTTACAATTGCTAGGTTGACCACTTACTGTACAACAAGAGGTAGCCAGAATAAGACGCATTTCCCTGGAAGACAAAGAGGCGATTGCTCGATGTGTCACTGGGTGGGGTGGGGTGGATCACTGTGGCACGGTGGCTCAGTACGTAGCACTGTTGCCTCACAGCAAGTAATAAGCAAGTAAGCAATCAGAGGACATTGGTCCTTTATTTGCCACACGGTCGACACTTCAACCACACACTGTGAGCGGCGACACACACACACACACACACACGCAATTGAATTCAAAAGACGGTTGTGGGTTCAAGTCCCGCATGGTGCATGTCGGGGCTGGTTCCCGGGCCTTTCTGTGTGGAGTTTGCATGTTCACCCGGGTTCCCCCCCATAGAACCCCACAACAAAAACATGCAGAAGAACAGATTGCTCTTCGGTCCTGTCCCTGACCAAGACAGGACTGAGCGCTTGGACTTGGTCTGGCTTTCCCTGCTCCTGGCTTTCCCTGGGGGAGGACGGCTGGGATGGGAAAACGCAGAGAAGGCATTCCACCGGCAACGCCGATAATTGCGTGTGTGTGTCGCTGCTCACAGTGTGTTTGAAGTGTCTATACCGTGTGGCAAATAAAAGGACCAATGTCCTCTGATTACTTACTTCTGATCCATCCCATTGATATTTTCCAGTAACATGGATGCTGAGGGTACTGGTTACTGAGCACTACAGCAGCGTCATCTACAGCTGTAGCTCCATGGTGGGGGAGTTTGTTTGTATAGTACTCGCCAAGTAGGACCTTCTCATTAAAGTGTGTGTGTGTGTGTGTGTTGAAAGATTCTTCTCCATAAAGAGAGCTGCACACAACTGTCACATACGCCATGAAGTGCACACACACACGTACACACACTGAGTCAGCAGAAATAAGAGCTTGGTCACACCGTTTGTGAACCCAAGTGTTATTCTTCAATTAAACTACGGACGGACAGATACGGGGACCAGGAATCGTTCCTCAGCCCGGCTCAGGTTACGAGACGGCACAATCGCTCTTTAAAACTCTCTTTCACGAGTTTGCCTGCCCGGTTCTTCTATTTCCTCTTTCTAATTCATATTGAACTTTTTGTGTCTGCTTCCTCACACGGTCCGTCCGATGTGACATTGGATGCGTCATAGCTTACCGGTGTTTTACAAGGAACATGCTGGCGTTGCTGTGCACCGGCAGAGGGCATCACAGCTGTGAGCTACTTGTGTGGTTAAAAAGAGAAGAATAACTCCGAGCAGATAGTGGACAATTCTAGCGAATTCGGTCGGTTTAGGCTATTTGTTTTGGGCGAGAGTGTTCACGGTTGTGTTATTTAGTTTGTAGTGAACGCGTAATTACAGCAGACGCGGGGAACACTGCTTCATAATAGTCGCGCATGTTCATTAACTTCATTGGAAAACGACGAAAGACCTATCGTCATGATAAGTCCTACATGTCCTACAAGTCCTATATGGGTGTATTATTTGTATCTTTTTTTTCCTTCTTGGCGACGTCTGTTTTCTGTCAGGTGGCTCCCGTGCGTCTAATGCAAGTCGACCGGTGAGTCACGACGTGCAAACCAAAGAGCGTATAGACACGATAAGATAGGTGAGCCGGTAGATGGACGACACACGGCCGTATGACCACTCGCCTTCTCCATTTACATTTACATGTACATTTACATTTAGAGCATTCGGCAGATGCTTTTATCCAAAAGCGACGTACAAAAAGTAACACATTTGTCGAAAGAGGGAGACGGCAGTATATCGCTGAAGGTACAGTACAATCTCCAGCGCGGGATGGAAACTTGTGCCGCGGCACGCGTTCCTGGGCGCACGCACGCACACAGTATACGTGTCCGAAAACACGCTCCTCCTAATATAGGCTTATGTCCGTTGCTTAATCCGTCTTTTACTGTCATGGATCAAAGGGAAGTCGTCTTTCGGATTGTTCTTTAAATGACCCCCACGTGACGGTTTGTGTTTAATTGCGCGTATATTGATAGGCTTCTTTTTTTTTTACAAACTCGATTTGATGACCATTTTCATAAATAGACATCAAGAGATGTATTCCAAAAATATAAGCATATGCCTACAAAGTTACAACTGTCCAAGTAATGAACAACCTTTAACCCACGTGGGGGTGATGTTTTGGAAATCAATGGGGCATAATTTAGCACCATTTACAACCGGCCATTAGATAATGATAATAAAAAGCTTATGATGAATATCATTGTCCCAACACAAACATTCGGCACTTTGAAATCACCCCTACATTAGTGATAGATTGGTGAGAATTTTAAATAGATAACAAGCGAACGGACACGCCCACTCCTAATTCCTACTAATTTTGCGCCAATCACACACGTTTGCTAGGACGTATCTTGTAACAGTTTCCAAGCAGCTTCAGTCTGACAGCATGAAACGGAGCTGGACGTATTTTTAAAGTTAACGGAGAGAAGAGACTGTGTGGAAGTGGCCGCGCAAAAGGAAAGCAGACGAAACGCGCAGGGTTTGAGCAACTTGTGCAAAGTTTTGACGGATATTTTGGTACAATACGACGACTCAGCATATCTGTTTGTCCAATGGACAGGCATTTGGAGACGGTTGACGCACTAAGCATGGAATTATTTCTGTTATGTGGATTGCTATTCCCTTTCAAGAAAATGATTGTCTGCTTCAGAACAATGTGAAAAGATATGCGTCCTGGATTCTCGTGTTTCTGGACATTTTGAAAAATACTGGCAACAGTTGAAAGGAAGAAGGTATGCGTAAAGGATTTACCCCAAACGTGGGACCAGTGGCACCTCAGTCCACGGCTCCTTATTTAGAGAGATTTTAGAAGTTCTATTTTTGTTATTATTTGAGTTATAAACTTCATGTTTGCCAGATAATTACCACATTGATTTGTTGGATTTTCAGCCGTCATCTGCCATTGGATTTTCAACCATGAACTTGATTGACAGTTTGACGCTATTATTTTTGACGCTTTCAGTTGTCAAGGTGAGTTATGATGTCACAGCATGAACGTGGGCACGTCGTCTCAATGACAGCAATATATATATTTATAGATATATAGATATTATAATATCTATATATATGAATGGCTACAACGTCCTTGTTCCGCTTGATAGGTCATTGCTTGTGTTTAAACAACGCATTGGGTGATTGCAAGGCCTGTACTGGAGCACCTTGGAGATTGTGTTACGCTTTAAAGGCGCAGTGACAACATACTGAATTAGCTAGGACATGTGAGCAAGTTCACGCCTTGCACAAGCGCGAATCAAAACGGCGAGCCGGGGGTTCAGCCTGCAGTGCGCAGTGTGCCAGCTTCACTGAAGCCTTCACGTTCTATGCTTTCAAACGTTGACCACATCAAATCTCCAAGTTCAACGCTTGTTCCCCCCCCCCAAAAAAACCTCAAACGTTTTGAATCCTTCACTTGTTCCGATTGACGCTTTGAGAGAACGCCCGAACGTGTTTAAAAGTCACACACTTGATGACTACAGTGAACGATAATACGTGTGTGAATATATCTCGGCAGCAAGTAGATATACACGTGAGGTCTAATGAATACCACGATGGAACGCGTTATCTTACTCATTTGACGAACTGGGCTATGCCTGAGCCACATAGGCCTAAATGAGCAGCTTAGTTGGCTGTCGTTATGCTGGCGAATTTTCAAATTACGAGTTGCCTTATCGTCATTCAGTGCTGGTTAGCAGCTTCGCACCGGTTCCATTTATAAGACCTCTTTCGAGCAGGCTGCAGCGTTTTGAGCACAGAGGTCGGTCCTCACGCCACCAAATGGGTGGAGTCTTGAGTGTGTGACGCTTATGATTGGACTCCGTGGACTGTTGCGGGTTTTTTTTTTATATAGTACGACACAAATAGGGAATGCTTGACATTTGGCGACTGCGTTATACCAGTCCAAAACTCATTGTCATTGTATTGTGTGTGTGTGTGTGTGTGTGTGTGTAAACGCGTAATAACCGCGCAAAAGCGCGTCAAATAATCAATACTGTCCGCACGTTACACAAAAATTAAACAATGATGTATGACGTCAGTACAGTCGTGTAATATGCCACGCAATACATATTCGGGTCAGCAACTGTCTCTCCAAGATAGTAGATCTACCATCGTTGAGAAGTCCCCGGGCATAGACCCATGTCTTCAGCGGACACAGCGTCTAACATCCAATTTGTGTGTGTCTCTTCTATTCTCGCAGAGCGCCCACATACTGAGAGAAGAGGGGAGAGGTCCAACCGACGGTAGGTGTTCAATGATGCACCGTGGGAATACAATGTTCATTGGGTTTTGTCGCGTTTCTGTGTGATTAACCTTGACAATGTAGCAGTAGGCCTTCTGTCGCTGCCTGGTGGACGAAGGTGGTAGTTGCGCTTTCCCCGTCCGTGTGCATTGTAACCACTACCTGGCTACGCAAATGTTTCAGCTCTCTGGAATCACTACGTACATGTATTTTTAGCTATGTATATTTTCTTAAAAACTAATGTTATTGTATCTCCTGGACCATATATTAGTTTATCAACACACCCAATGTTGCACAATCAAAATCCAGAGGCTTCTTTTCGCTTCGTAATGGTCCATAGCAGAATGTATGATGCATAGCAATGTTATGATAAGTATGTCCCGTGGGGAAGAGATCTTCTCTGCTTTGGGATAGCATACTGTTACCCAGCAGCCTATTTGTGTGGAAACATTTTGAGAGATAGATAGATTATAGACAGAGACAGACAGATAGATAGACAGACAGATAGATAGACAGATGGGCAGATAGACAGATAGATAGGCAGATGGGCAGATTAGAGTTAGATAGATAATAGACAGAGAAACAGTCATATAGATAGACTGACAGACATAGATCGACACATAGGCATGGACAGATCTTTTTATTACACAAATGTCAAAACCCATCGTCCAGTCATTGTCTGCAGCTTTCAGCTTTCTGCCTAGTTGACTGTAATCAATGGGGAAGCCCAACCCTTGCTCGCCTCCTTCCACAAATAATCTCAACGCACACACAGATACAGTATGTGTGCATATATATATATATATATATATAGAGCGAGAGAGATAGAGAGATATACATTATATATATATATATATATATAGATAGATAGATATACATTATAGATATACATATATAGCTATACATTATATATTTTTATATATTTTCGACAAATGCGTTACGTTTTTGTAAGTCGCTTTGGATAAAAGCGTTTGCCAAATGCTAAATGTAAATATATATATACATACTCCTCCACCTCTTGCCTCTCCGCCAGTGGTTGCCTTCATGGAGGTGTACAACAAGAGCCGCTGTCAGCCCCGAGACACGCTGGTGGAGGTGCTACAGGAGTACCCCGAGGAGGTGGAGTACATTTACATCCCGTCTTGCGTTGTTCTGCGGCGCTGTGCCGGTTGCTGCAGCGACGAGAGGATGCAGTGCGTGCCTACCTCCAGCCATAACATCACCATGGAGGTGAGTTCATTGCGGAGAAGCGGGTCCTTTTGATCTCTCCACCTCTCGGTTTGTTATTATCGTTTGTCTTATTGTTTGGTGTTTTCTCTCGGCTATTCCGCTACGATCTTTAGATTCTTCGGACGTTTTTTTTTGGCGAATTTCGGAAACGAGTACGTTGGAGCCTTTGCGACGATGAAAAAAACCACAGGGATTTTGGGATTTGACCGGTCGGCACTCGAAAGTTTCTGTTCATTCCATTTCAATGTCAATGTGTTTTCAATTTTTGTTTTTGAATCGGGGAACACTATGAATAGTGAAAAAGTCGATGTCCATTTCACGGTCACGTCATCGTAATGTAAGATTGGAATTGGAAGCACACAGCATATTGCAAACCTAACTCAGTGTGCCATAGGTTAGGGGTTGACATAACCTTACCCATGATGTCTGTTAATGTTCATTGGATTATGGCTGGTGTTGGTTAAAATCACAGCTTTACACCTTCCAGCTTGACACCATCCTGTCTTGCTGTACTTGTACTGTAAGTAATAGCAAATATAACAGAACGTTGTGTTGTTACATATCCACTTTAGGCAGGAAGAGGATATTTTGAACTTTCCACCAGCCTTGTTTGGTGGTGTTTTGTCATTCATATACCCCTATGGCCTCTAGAGGTAATTGTATTTTAAAACTGTCACTCACCACCAATATATCTGCCTCCACGAGTGAGAGTTTGACCTTTCAACCCAAACTTTGTACCTCTGTCTGCCAGTGCCCCTGGAAGTATTCTAACTATGGCAGTTGTATTGACAAGGGTGGAGCGATTCAATCTCAATGCGAAAGCCTCAATGCGAAACACTCCACAATCGATTTGTCTTTGCATTCCACAGATAAAAAGAATAAAACAACATTGGCAGCAAAATAATTCACTTAAGAGCTTCACAGAGCACAACGCATGTGAGTGCAGGTAAGAAACCCACAACACATGAAAACACATATTTCTATCAATACATGATGTATATGTTTATTGGATTAGGAGCTGAACCTGCAAAGGTGCCATGCTAACCTAATCCTTCGTTTTCATTCCGCGGCATGTGGAGGTATTTTCCAGCGCTTGCTTGGTCAGATAGCGTTAGTTATTATTGATCGCTGGTCCAAGATAAAAACATTGCAAAGCATCTCGCCCTCTGAATGCCCTCGAACGGAACGTCTCTTCAATCATCATCTACATGATGATGATTCGGCTACATTTGAGCTGTGTATTTTAAGGGCTGTATTGGCCCTTAAGAATATTTCTATTCCAAAATAATGCGTTGTATAGTACAGTGACTTCATGAAGCCCGCAAAGTGAATTACTGAATGCATGTAAGTATGAGTGCAGTGCTTAGAAAGACCCAAATGCATTTGTATTCATATTTTATCATTCAATACTGGCCCCTATGCTGAGTTAAGTCATTTAAAGATAACATAACTTTCTAATGTTAAAATAACTCATAACCTATTTAGCCACGTGTCTTTATTCAGGCAGTCAGGTCTATTTCACCTGGATGTATTTTAACAGTGGCTAGTTTCGTTAATTTATCATCAGTGCGTTATGCCCCTATGAGTTCCATGCTTACACTCCCAGCTGAGTCAAATGGACAGCGTTCAGAGTCTCCCTGACCTTCTTAATAAGATCCATTTCCCAACACTGTTGGCCTGCCATTGTGTCCATGGTGCCAGCAAACGATTGCTTCAGAGTCTGTTACAGACAAAGCAGGCCTGACAAAGTGTTTGTGTATGTGTGCGTGTGTGCATGCGTGCTTGTGTGTGTGTGTGTGTGTGTGTGTGTGTGTGTGTGTGCGTGCGTGTGCATCTTACAACACATGATTGATGAAAATGAAACAATAGAAATGTTTTCTGTCTGATGTTTCAGGGGGTTTTTGTTTTACGAAACCTATCCCAGAGATTGCAAGAATAATAGAGAGTCAATCTAAGATTGTGTCATTTATCAGAATGCATATGCAATATCGTTTTAGCTAAAATCATGATAAAATCATGGTCAATGTACCTGTATTTGCCAAGCCAGTATCTGTCACTTGTACGCCACGTATGAACACTTGCCATGCTATGAAAAGTCTAATTGATCCACGTCAAAATATGATGACATATTCATTAAAATGTATTTTTCATAAATATATTTCCCCACTGTTTGGGGACATCTGTTCTGCTAGGTCTAGAAGAAACGTCTCCACAACAACGTGCGCAACAAAAACACTTTGCCCGCCTGTTGTATATTTACAAGATTGTCTTTGGAGGTTCGTGTTTGGCCACGCGTTACTCACCTCTGTAAAAGAAAACAAAAACAAAAACAGAAACACAACAAGAAAATACATAACGTATGACATAATACTTTGAGTCATTCACAGCAGGCCACCCTCGCTTTGTTTTGACCTAGTTTTCGTCTTTTCATCGTGTTCATCTTGTTTACAGAGAGGACACAATGCAAAACCGTGAGCTAACATGACCCTGCTGTTATTCTTGTCTTTCAGAGTGATAAAGACAGAAGTCATAGAGCAAGAAAAGTGAGTACAATACAGTTTTTTTTAAGTGAAGATTCCACAAAGGGCTTGTTTGTTCCCTCTCTCTTATAACTGAATTCTTTATTTTCCTGAGTCACTGTCATCAATTTTATCTCTAGTCCCTCTTGGCCGTAGTCCAAACTTATTCCTGGTTTGATTGAAATCTCTGTCTCTGTTATGCACACACACTCACATGCACACACACACACACACACGCACACACACGCACACACACAAATTAACCCATCACTCACAGAGAATTCATTGTCTGGTTAATGTGTGGCATCTAGCCCCACAGTTTCCTGGATGCTTTTGTTACATGCGCCTTCTAGTTCTATCTCAGCTGGCTGTGTAAGGATCATTTAGGTACAGAAGACCCCGGAACAGTAGTTACAACAAATCGAGCACCTTTTAAAGTCACTATAGGCACTATCAACTTAATGTGTATGAACATATTCCATTAGTACTATAGTACTATACTATTGGTACTCCTGATGTAGCTCACATCTGCTCCATCCAAGTGTGTTACATCCAATCACAGCAGGAATAGAGATAGATGTATATGCCAAGTTAAAGAAGTGAAATGGCCCTTTAAGCCTGGCGTTACTCCATTCGCCATTGTACAACCTCCCCTGTGACGGCTTTATGAATGTACTTCCATGCTCCTCCTGATTCTACTTGAACTTTTGTGTCTGTAGTCCTTGCTCAAGTCTTGGTACCTTTCCATTCAAGCCAACACACGCGGGGTCATTGACACACGCCTTTCATTCCCCTTTCGCAAAGTTTACATTTCTATTGCAGGTCCGTAGCTGGAGCCGGCGGCCAACCCCGTCTTGTCGTATAGATAAGGCTTCAGCTTTGAGACCCTTCCTTTTAGCACCATCCTAAACCTTTTACGAGCTGGCTTTTTTTTGTTTTGTGCCGCTGCTCTGCCTTACGTGACGTTACTGACGTCCTCGGGGTCATTCAACCTCTGTTTTTGCTGCTACTACATTGTAAAGTGAGGTCTAACATTGGACCTTTGACCCTTGTGGAGGAGTGAGGGCCCCCCCCCCCAGGTCTGAGTAAATCCCATAGCCAGTGTGCAGTCAAACAGTGAACAGGTAGTTAAACAGCACAGAGTGGCCATACTCATGTGGCCCCTGACAATGGATCTAACCCTAACCCTAACCTCCGCACGAGTAGCAAAACTGCTCAATCAATACAACATCAGCTTCTGCCTTTGAAAGCCATAGCTCTCCTTGCAAAGTTTCTTATAGCCTTCAATATACTCTTTCTTTGCCTCATTGAGAAGCAGTATCCATGACCAGGACAGCAACCAGCCAGAGACTGAAAGTGGATTCAAATTCAGTGGCAGTTAGAACATATATTACATTTGTCTTTCTGTAAATTGGTGACAACAGCATTTTATGATGCTTTTGTCTTTAAGGCAAATTAGCAGTTGGTATTTCAGGATTTTCCAGAAAATAGTTCCAGGGCTAGGTTATGACAGCATTGTTCTGGTCAATATTTGGCTGTACAACAGCTATCTACAACAGACATTTATTTAGTATTGTTTCATTTGCATAAATACTGCCTGTCTGACAACATACACTATTTAGGAAAAAAGCTATCTGAAATATTTGAAGAATCATTCAATGTAAATAAAAACACATAACTGACAATTAACCGCTTCAAAACTACCCAACATCACCCTAAGGACCAACTCATCGTCCATTTTATGCACCAACCAAGGAGCCCTCATGTATTGACAGTTTGATCTTGGTAACGTAACACTCCACTTGCTCTCCTCAGCGTCTCAGCTTTCTCTCTCTCTCTCTCTGTGTCTGCGTTGTCACTGTTCTTCTTTTCCAGGAAGCGTAAAGGCCAAAAGAGAAAGCGAAAGAAAAACCGCGCCGTAAAGAACCGTGATGCGTACGTCAGCTCTGCCTACTCGCCGTACCTACACCTGAGTGTGGCGCTTCTCACGATTAAGCTAATCTGGGAGGTCACGTGCTCTCTCTGATCACCGCCATTGTGATTCACACATTAACAAGCAGCTTGCACGGACCCTTTTCACGGGGGGGCTCGTCGCAGGGCAAACACAGGCGCCGCTCATAACGCTAATTGTGGCTCTGCTGCTTTGATGCACCAGGGGCCATGGCTTGTGGGCTGTTCGCTAGTGTCGCCCGCTGCCTGTGTTTGTCCTACAATGTCGCCTCTGTGGAAAGGGGTCCATGAGCATGACGGTGACGGTGCGAACGCCGGGCCACTCACTAATCGTGTCTCATCAAGTCATCCGGCATTCCCACACACTGTTGCCATAGCAATGTCTCACACTCAACCCGAGTTAAAGTGTCACTGAACCCAAAATCGTGGTTTTTTTAAATGTCTTAGTGTCTTTGTGTCTTCTATGATCTTCGACGTAGTCATCTATGCTAACAAAAATATTGTAATTCAGAAAAAAAACAGGTGTAAAATCCTCTGTTGTCTCCGCCAATCAGTTTGTGAACGTTCTACTCCTGCTGCTCCTAACTCAACACCCGTTCCTTTCGTTATGTCGGAGTCGCTTTTCGGAGGCACTTCGATGTCATGGTGAAGGGACGCTGGCGCCCAGAGGGTACGCTAACACCACGGGGCGCGGAGCTCCGTCTGGCCAGCGGTCGGTGTCGCTGGGCCGCGTCCGAGAGAGAGAGTGTTAAGCTTCTCAGCCACTTGAAGCATAACGCCACGGTGTGTGGCGCGTTTCATATGCAACATGACGTATTATAACACTCAACAAAGTGTACTAGCTTAAAGAAAGTATCACAAGTATTGCCGTGACGTGAGTGTTCGAATTTGGGGCTGAAACAGAGGGTTCATTTACACTTTAAGATAAGTTGGATAAGCTAGGCTAAGATAAGCTTTTATGTGTTGCACCAGCTAACTCTGCTTGTTTGTTCGCCAAATGAAAACGCAGTACTAACATCAAAAGGGTAATAACTGAACCAGACGCACCTCTGTGTTCTCTAACCCATAACTAAACCTGCACTATGTAACTGTATATTTATGAATCCCCGTGTACCTCAATGGTAGGCTAATCAAGCTGAAACAGAATCAGGCACCCTGTTCAGCACTGGTATATTGTATCCAGGTGTATCGTGTGTATCGTCCAGATGTGGTGGACAAATTGTATTTATAACAGCATTTAGCCCAAAATGGCCTCTTAGATCAGGACTAACATTGAGGAAATGACTTGGAGATCACATTCACATACCGTTTCTGGAAGTCATTTCAGCTGTTGAAGCGCTAAGCATCTGAACAGGCCTGGGAATGGGTTTTTTTGTCTCTAAACACTTGAAATGATGAGCTGTTACATAGTGCATATTTAAATCTCTATTCTGACCTTCATTGCATTTCCACTAACTTGGCTAGCATTAAGCTAATGGGCCCCTGGATGGCTGGGGCTATCTAGAAGGAATCTCCATAAGCCACTAAATACCTCATAACATCCCATCAGACTGTATGGCTGCACACTCCAAAGAGAGAGAGAGAGAGAGAGAGAGTCAGGTTTATGGCTGTAACTAATGATTATTTCCCATTGTAAATCAATCTATAGAATATTTTATTAGATTCCTCAATTAATTATTTCGTCTGTAAAATTTCCATTACGAGTTACCAGATCCCAAAGTGACATTTTCTTCAGTCAACGAAAACAAAAGTGTTATAGCAAGGATAGCAAACGACCTAAGCTATCATCTCTGAAGCTATCCATACGCCTGGAGTTCGTACTCCATAAATGGCTAAAACCATTCCTTGTCAGTCGACCTCAATTCATTGACTTAAATTGCGGTCATGCTCAAAGAATCAAAGCGCACGGCGAGATGGGATCTACATGTAAATACTTGATGTAGCACAAGCTAACGTGAACCGCCTACAGATAACCTATCAGGAATCCATCAGCACGCATTCGCACACCAACAATCGTAGCCATCCCTGTATCTGTGCTGGAATCTCCTGGGCTCACTGTTGAGTCTGTGGTGCTTTGCTGTGTCTCCCAGGGGTCCCCCTTCCCCGCTCCTACCAGAACAGGTTTTCTTCATGCCGTCCTATCCAACATGCTGGTGGTTTTTGAAATGTGATGAAAAGATTTGACCGGCGACTATCTCCACAGCCTTTTTTTGTCATTGTTCTCTTCGTCGTTGATGCTCTTGGGGTTTTTTTATTTTCTTTCTGTGGTGGTTTGGTGGGGGTTATGTAAACCAGAACATTGTCTGGAGAACTGTGTTTTTGTTTTGTTATATCCCACCTTTGTTGCCTCCACAACAGAAAAGTACACAGGTCGGAAGTGGGGTTTGTTTTTAACGGTGAAAAATCCTCCCTTGGTGTTCCCGGGGAAGCAGAGCGGTTTCTATACCTCTTCTTGTACCGACATGAAATTGTATTTTAGATTGTTTTTTTTAAGATAGTGCCAGCCTTTGTAATCCAAGCCAGCTCTCTTGTTATCTTCCTAATCTGAATCTGTTTCTCTGTGGAACGAGTAATACTCCGTATTATATTCAATAAAATGAGAACTTGTATCATTGTGAAACAAACAGAACATTGAGTCTTCTTTATTAGATTTGGATGTCTTCGCCCTGAGAGTCAAAAGAGAAACTGCTTGTTGTTGTTGTTTTGCTGTCACATGACCTAATCCAGTGCTTTGATGCCCATATTTCATACAAACGTGCCACCGATGAACAACACGTGTGTACACACACACACACTCGCCCATTCACACACGTGTGTGTGTGTGTGTGTGTGAGAACCCGTTTGTAACACCAGCTTGATGACCCAACACTGCAAAAGACATACGACGCACACACCGCTACAACTAACATATAAAACAAAAAAACAATAATTGCCTTTAGTCAAGTATGTAATAATCTCTCTCTCTCTCTCTCTCTCTCTCTGTGGTAGTGTGTGTGAGCCGTGCTCAGAGAGGAGGAAGAGGCTGTTTGTCCAGGACCCTCGCACGTGCCAGTGTTCCTGCAAGCACACAAACGAGTACTGCAAAGAGCGCCACCTAGAGCTTAACGAGAGGACCTGCAAGTATGTTCCAGGGCTTTGTGTGTATGTGTGTGTGTGTGTTCACGTAATTGTTTGAGATGCATAGGCTGCAAGGTAGTCTATTAGTATTCGGGGTGTTAACGTGACTCCCAGCTGAAAAGTTGCTGACGAATATCCCCGTAAGTCGCTTTTGAATTTGAATGGTTAAAAAGAAACACAGCCATTTTGTTTCCGGTTAAGATGTACCTTATTCATCCCAGGTGGGAAATTAGGGAGGGGTTTTTTTTGTGTGTGTGCGTCGTTTAATAGTTTATACGGGTAACTAAATAATTTGTTTATGTAGTCACCACAAATTGGCCCATTCACTCCACTCAACATGTTTTCGTCTTCCTCTGCAGATGTGACACGCCCAGGAGATGAAGCAGGTGCACCAAACGTACAAGACGGAAGGAGGAAGGAATATTCTAGAATATTTCGCAGCCCAGCACTTTGTCTTTTAACCGTAACTGTGTGGAAAAAGGTTTTTTCTTTTTCTCTCGCTAAAGAGAGCATTCCCCCTGGACTGACCGACTGAGAGAAACGTAAAGGAACTGAGCGAAACGGAAATCTCTTGCCGTCGCATATCTGTGTAAATACCACGATAAACAAGACACTACGCTGCTAAGAAAACAATTAACTAGACAAACTATCGTTATTTTTTCCGGAAGATTATGAAGAAGACGGACGCTATTTCGCATTCTATTCGTAACAAGCCCTTTGATGGACATTCTGTGGTTTGCCGGTTCATTTTACGTTTTTTCATTCCTTCCTTCCACTGGATTAGAAGCTACTGTAGAGTGTAGCATTAATGTCAATCATGAATTACAGAACGAGGAGTATACCAGAGTGCTGATCATTTTCAAAATTGGGGTGGTTAGTTCATTTCTTCGGTACAAACTGTTGCTAGAGGTTCCACCGGCCGCGAAGAGGCTTTATTTAGCCTTTATGAAGTTATGGAGACTGGTGTGGACTATGAATGACGTTCTGTCTGTGGTAGCTGCAGGTAAATGACAAAATAAGAGATGATTTGGAGTGCCATATACTTTTAAAGGGAAGTCGGTTATGATAGCGTCTACTGTGTACTATGTGAAAACCACTGAGAACATCCTGTAGTTTTGATTCCATTTCAACTGTGTTCAGAAAATGTGAGAGAAACTGAGAAATCCTTCTTCAAAATGCTTCTTAAATTATTTGTTTAACTGTGGTGTGTTGGTGTGTTAGCAACCACATTCTAGCCGCAGCCATTAGCGCATCGACAACAATAACAGACCGTCTTCTCCATACTGTACATACTTTATATTCCTTTATGTCATAGTAAGATAATTTATATTGCTATAGAGTATTTTTTCAGGATTCTCTCTTCTACCTACCCATATTTAATTAGATCTATTTATATATGCAGTGTTATGTACCAATTCCCCCACAGCCCCACATCTCCCTTCTGCCCAGCGTGTTCTTTTGTAGGATGGAAAAATTACGTGTTAACATTCCCTCTGAGAATCCTTTGTCCGGATACCATCTGTTCTTTTTTTGTCACTTATCTAAGGGTGTCTGCGTTTATGGTATTTGCAACCTGTGTGTGTGTGTGTGTGTGTGTGTGTGTGTGTGTGTGTGTGTTAAAAAATAACAAGCAATGTTTGCCCTCGTTGCCCAGGTGAACACAGGCATGATCTACCATCAGAGGAACTGAAAACTGCCTAATCTATATGTAGCAGCGAAGGTCTGCTACATGCCACATAAGTGGCTTTCTTTTAGGGTTCCCCCAAACAGCAGACACAGGAAGATGGTGAAGAATGACAGAGCAGGTGGTAACTGTGCTAGCATGCTAGTGCTCTCCTGAATGTGTGTGGTGGTGGCTGGTTTAACCTGTGGTTAAACCAGGTGTGCAGCCTCACCCAGCCAAACCAATTAGCCTGACTAGGTGAGACTGCTTAAACCAGCCACACACATGCCACACTGTACAACCCGGCTTTTAAATTTAAGTCTTTTTTTTTGTTCATTAACATTAAGGTGTTTGTCTGTGTGTGTAAAGTACAGCATATTTATTTTGAAATTATATTGTTTTTATATAAAATAAGGAGAAGGTCACTGTGTTCATTGTGACGGCTGCATTTTTAAGACAATAAGTCACACAGAGGTCTGATTGCGGTGTTCTTTAAGGCTAACGTGATATTGTAGCCTATTGTATCATTTTACTGTTACGTCATTGTATTCTCTCGTCTCACAATGTGTTGACAATGTTGTGAATCTGAATTTAGCAACACTTTAGTGTTGCTAAATCGTTGGCCATGTTTGTTTTGAACCACGTTTCCTCTTTGCCTTACATGCTAAATGCTTCCTGATGGATTAGCCGCAGGAGAAGGGCTTTAACGAAACTGTGTTTAAGCTCCGCTTCGCTGGCTCATTCTCTTTACGTGTACCTGAATACGTAGCCAACCAAATCCCTATAAACCGCGGGCGCCCCCCCTCGCTCGGCAAAACACTCCAAAGAATGCCATAAACCGCATAATCTGTGGTTTACCAAGCGCTAGCTAGCTAGTGAGCTAGCTCTAGACGCGTCTCCTTCGCTATGTAAACGTTAGCTAACCTTGGTCAGCGAGTGGACATGGACTTCACTGTTGATTTAACTCTACACACACACAGTGGACTGCTCATCAAATTGACTCTCAGTGCTAGATTTGTTTTATGCCCAACAGACGGTGACATGCATCATCAAATCTAATAGCTTTATGTGTAGTTTTATTTAACAAATGATCCGATTTTACATATTCTTCATAAAACCGATGCAAGAGAGCACACAGCTGAGAGATTTGATTTAATGAAATAAATGTGGCAGATAATTAGGTAACTAGGCCTACATTCACAATGCTTATTTGGGTGTGTATGATGGTGTATCTGATAGTGAATTGCATGTTTGTGCAGCCTACCACTTCCCATTCACCTCTAACTTAAAATAGCCTACCTTCTCAAAACGGGACCCGAATGCCACTTCATTAGCCACCATATCTTCTCCCAGCGCGAATCACTTTCATCAACCCGTTTGCTCATTGATCGAGTGCTCAATAAATCACAAATTGAGCTCAGTATGGTAGACTGGTGTATGTTAAGTTATGTGCTGTGTTATGGGACAGAGGAAGGAAGCTAACTTCAGAGGAAGCTAACTTCTTGATTACTCAGCAACAGTCTCTGGTGAGTGTGTGTGTGTGTGTGTGTGTGTGTGTCAGGGTCAGAAATTAACTGGGGCATTTTCGAAATTTGGGTGACGTCAAATAAAAAGATAACTTCTGTATTTTACTATGCATTTGCAAAGCGGGTACAGAATCGTTTCAAGGTCATTGGTGTCATTGAATATTGGTTCGGTCACGCAACATCGAAAAAATACGACATTACCCAACATTTGATAAAACTGCCCTGGAACTGATCCAACAAAAAAATGAATTTCCTACACTGGTGTGTGTGTGTGTGTGAGAGAGAGAGAGAGAGAGAGAGAGAGAGCGAGAGAGAGAGAGCCACTTGGGAGGTTCGTGACGCACTTGAAGGTGCTTGCGCACTGCGGGCTGCGGACGCACGTATTGGGATAATGTCACCACCAGACAGGCTAAATCATCTGCTGATGTCAGTGGAAAGGGGGAATCACGAGCCACCTCGAGGGCTACACCGCGTGCGGGGGCACGGCTAGCCTGCGTGCCTGCCTGCTCACACGTAGGCCCGCTACTACGGCTACCGCTACGGCTTTAAGAAGAAGACCCTGCTGTCTATATTTACCTTAGCGTTGGTTCCCCTCCTCCGTCGTGACACCCGCCATGATTTAAGTGTGTGTGTGTGTGTGTGGTT
>OMKP01076017.1:0-13357 GCA_900302375.1 Bathygadus melanobranchus
ATTGCGATGTCGAGGTGGGCACACACACTGAAACTGTTGACCCACACAGCCACTTGCTCGGCACTTGTCGAAATGCCCTTCATACCTCCAGCTCCCTTCCCTCGCTTGATATACGTCTGTTCAGCAAACTGATCTGCTGGCACTGCGGTCCCGCCGTCCGAGTGCCGACAGACATGCGCGCCTGCCAGTAGGTCCTCCTTGGCACGCTGGGGAAGGTGCTCCATCTGTCGCACATACCAGCTCAGGTAGCGGGCATAATTGTGGTGACCTGCTGCAAAGAAATATGGCAACATCACCTTGAGACAGTGCTGCTGGAGGAGGAAGTCACCGTTCCGCTCTCCACGCAGGAACATGAGCACCAGCAGTGTAGGCTTGACAAGGCTCTGGCTGTCTCCAGGTAGTCACTCAGCTCTCTTCGCGCCGTTCGAGTAGAAACTCTGCAGCGAGGCAGCAATGATGAGACGGTGTGCCCGTAGAGCATTGGTCCAGGCCTTCCCGTTAATGCTGCGCTCATGAGAATGTCCACGCCAGATGCCTTCATCAGTGTCCCAATACAGCCCAGGAAACTCATGAGCATCATGCCCGGGTGAAGTATAAGGTTGGTCCAGCACTGAGGGTCGTTCCATTGAACAAGGCATGCAGTCTGATACAGTTGGAGGTCGACTGAGAGGTGGATCTACTGCATCCTGAAAGTATTGAGAGTCCTTTCGAGATACACAAGCGTAGTCAGAATGGTGTCGGGGTGAGCAGGCGGCAAGTCGATCATCGGTCCAAACACCACCAGTGTCTTGGGCTTCTGGGCAGAGCCTGCCACCAGTCGGTCTTGCTGAGCATTGAAGCCCGCCCACTCGACAGGCTTGTCGTTCTCGTGGACTTGCGACAGCCATGCCGCGTCTCGCTGCTGACTGAACCTGATGGCAGCAGACTGAAGCTGCAACTCTTGAGCGGACAGAGCTTTCGTCGGAGGTGGGTTCAGCTTGGAAGGCCCTGTGTAGTGCTTAACCTGTATAGCCTGGTGGGTGAGTTGCAGAGAGGACACCTCATGTTTTTTATTCCAGATAGTTCCGGACCCGGTCCTTGATTATGATTGGCTGAGCCACGTTCGAAGACGTTGTAGCAACTTCGGTGCTGCGTCTGTGTGTTGCTTGGCAACCATTCTGCTATGGCGGCCGCCATCTTGAATTCCGAGAAATGCTCAATGTTGCACAAGTAGCAACCAAGCTAATATGGCTCTCCTAACTATATAGAACATATTTCCATGAAAAAAGTTTACAGTAATTAACATAGCAGGGTCCCATATGGGACATATAGGGCCGGCAACTGGACTATATTTGTTTAGGAAGGTTCCTAAATGAGCGAAACAACCCGTAAGTGTCTCAGTAGCAGCCATGATAAGAGCTGTTAGGATTTTCTACAAGGTGCTTCAATGCTTCCTTTATCTCCTTAAACATGGGGTACACTGGACCATCCTTTGCGAAACGATGGTCCCTCCTTTCCTCTCATCTCCATATCTCTGTATTAGCTACTTAAGAACACGCACATCACAAAATGTGTCCTCTTCGCTGGAAGCAGGGAGAGTACTACGTCCTGGTTTACGCCCTCATTTGCAGGGCCACAAAAACATTAAAACATGCGGGTGATTGTGCTACACTTGCTGAAGTTACAACAAATATTATTAAATAATACAATAAAAGGTGTGCGTGGAAAAGAGCGCGGCGTGAGATAACCACGTACACTTGTTCCCATAGGGTTGTTACCATAGGTTGTTATTAGTCTTGTGCCGTTCGCGAACGATTCGTTCAAAAGATCGAATCTTTTGGGTGAACGAACTGAACTGAATCACTTACTGAAAAGATCCGTTCATTTCTCAGTTCAGTTGAGCTCTGCGATAAAGTTCTTGGGCGGAGCTCCGACTGCGTACTGCCTAGTCCGACTCACTTACTAACTATCTTTAATGAACTGATTCTAGTGATTCGAGTCACTGAAATGAACGCTTTTGCCCATCACTAGTTGTTACCGTAGGTTGTTCCCGGGCTTCTTAAATTCTCATGACGGAAGGAGATGACGTGTTGACGTCACGTCTCAGACGTTTTCTGATAGGTCACACGTGTATACGGAACCGCGCCGTTTCCATGGTTCCTTCTAATCTGCAGGGATCAACACACGGAGCATACGCGATACAGAATTCACATTTGATCATAAATTATACTTTAATAATTGGCTGCGCCAACATCAGAAAATGGTAAATGTGGTTTAATTGCAAATGTGCGCTGTGTTATATGATGTCATGTTGCTAAATAACAGCTTCCACGTTGAGCTAATGTTGCCTTACGTGTAGCTAGCAGGTGTTTTATTACTGGAGTACATGACTTGTTGAGTTCTTGTTCTTTCAGTCATCTGTAAACCACCGTCCCAACTTGACGCGAATTCAACAGCAAAATATGATATCTGCACATCTGCGCCAAGAGCAACAACGAGAGGAGCAAACTAAATGTATTAGTAAAGACATGCAGATACGAGCCGGTCTCATGTCTGAGGAAAAAATCGAGAAGAAGAGACATCTACGCAAGATTCAACACGAGTTGCATGAGAGACAAATTGAGGATGGTATTCTAAAGGTTGGGCACAACATCCATGCAAATGTCATAGCCTACACATCTTCGATCTCAGTTAACCAATATTAAAGCAGCACTGAAATCGTGAATCATGCACATGACAGTAGGCTGTATGTCTATTGCTATACACCATCTTACTTTAAGTTAACCTGTTCACTAACAGTCCGAGGAGGAGAGAATGTACAAGGAAAAGCAACTTGAACAAGAAGAGCGACTGGCCAGAGAATTAGCCCGCATAGAATATGAGACACAAAGAGATGAAAAGATAAGACAGCATATTAAAGAGAACAGGTGTGTATATTAAGCTGTTCAATTGATACATTAAAGACTGCAAACTGATTAATGTATTTCCCCAGGTACAGTTACTGTATGTTTAACTTGTATCATTTCAATTGCTCTTATTTTATGCAGCATTGAGCTTCGAGAGTTGGAGTCAAAGCTGAGGTCTGCGTATCTGAACAGGGAAAGGGCTGCGCAGATCGCTGAGAAAGAGACCATGAGGTTTGAGACTATGGTGAGGTTTTCTCCTTTTAGTTGGCCAACGTTCTAGGCTGTTCAAGTTGTTGGTGTTTGGGGCAGTGTGCAAGCATGTCCTTAGAATGGTTTCAAGCCTTGTATTGGACCAACGTGTCATTGTTATATTTTTTCACGGAGGGAGCATGAGGGAATGCCTATACTTACTACTTAATACTATACTGGAGGTACCTAAGATAATGGCCAACAAGTGCATTGATACTACTATTTATTATGATTGCCTTTTCTTGGTAGACATACATTGTTACATTTCAAGTGTGCTTAATTTGTATACTACAATTTGTTGACTTGGTTTGGTGTTGATATTGTAGTTTAAATCTGGCACAGACTTATTTATGATGAGTCATTGGGAACTTTCATTGTGGCCCTGTTGATAGGACTAATTAGACTATCGTGCTCCTTGACTCATGGAAGTTAAGGATCCTAACCAGGCACCAATATATTCTGACAGTTGCGTCTTTGTTTCCTCTGACCTAAGCGCGAGGAAGCTGACTTTGCCCGCAAGATGAAAAGTGAACATGAGCGTGCCTCCACTGAGCAGCAGAAGGTCCAGCAGAAGCACTGTGAGGAGACCATGCGGCACCAGAGGGAGCTGGAGCTGCAGCTGGTGGAGAAGGAGCGCCGGCGGCAGGAGGCCTACGAGGAGTTCCTCAAGGAGAAGCTCATGGTCGACGAGATCGTCAGGAAGATCTACGAAGAGGACCAGATGTGAGCCACTTTCACTCCCCCGCTGTGTTGTTTGCTGCGTCTACTGTGTCCCTGGCTAAATAATAATAATAATAACAATGATAATAATAATAATATTAATGATGATAAACTGTATTTCTATTGCGCCTTTCAAAACCAGAGATGTGCTACAAGGTGCTTCACTAAATACAATACCATAGGGTGCAAAGATAGCAATCGAGAAATAAAACAAAAAAATGTAAAGATCATACACAGAAAATGCACTAAACAGAGATAAAACAAAACATCATTGCATCCATCCAATAGCAGCACGCCACGGTCATGCGTTCCCACGTGCCTTCTTGCAGGGAGAGGCAGCTGAAACTAGACAAGGTGCGAGCCACGCAGCAGTATATCGAAGAGTTTAAGAAGCAACAGGCAGAGTGGCGGCGCTTGGAGCGGGAAAAGATTGAGGCTGAAAACCAGCGCATCAGGGAGTTCTGCAGCTACCAGCAGCAGATGGAGGAGAGCAGGATGGCCAAGATTCACGAGCGAGAGCAAGCAAAACAACACCTTCAAAACATGGTGCGTTAAACGCCCATTGAAATCATCCCCGTCAAGCGCGTTCGTATCCTTGTCTTTGCCACGAGTGTAACATGCGTGTATTTTTTATTTAATTTTATTTTTTTGTGAAGCTCACTGAGAAATATGAAGTGGAGAGGAAGCAGCGCGAGGAAATGGAGCGGGTCCGCGAGGAACTTTGTTTGGAGGAAGAAGCTGAAGCCACGAGGAAGAGAGAAATCGTAAGTCGTTATTTTAATGTCAAACCTATATAGAATAACCACATGCCATGGTAAAGCCTATTTTTGTATACTCCTGTGTGGATGAAATACTTGACGAATGAAAAGTACTTTCTCATTTTATTAAGAACTTTAGTGCAAATAACAGAACGGCTAGAACAGTCCGAGTTCAGAAAATGACATCACTTTCCTGCAATGCAGCCTTTAAAACGAGGAAAAGGCAACACTTATTACTAAGATGATATCTAGTCTCTTATGACAATATGGATATATTGCCCAGCCCCAGTCTAAATGTATCATACCTTTGTCCTGTTTGCAACAGGAAGAGATGGAGAAGAAGATCCGACAGCGGTTGATGTTCCAGCAGACCTGTCATGAGCAGATGGCTTTCAAAGAGATGCGCAAACAGGCCGAGAAAGAAGAAGAGGAGGCTTTCCGCCAGATGATGATGGCCAAATTCGCTGAGGACGACCGCATCGAACAGATGAACGCCCAGAAACGGCGCATGAAGCAACTGGAGCACAGGAGGGCTGTTCAGGAGTTAATAGAGGACCGCCGACGGCAGCACGAGGCCGACAAGGTGCTGTTGGTTCACTTACAACCCGCTGTACATGCATATTCACATCTCTCATGTGTTCTGTTCTTAGGCGTTTTGGGATAAGTAATGCCTTCTAATGCAATGTATAACTGACAATATATGTTGATGATGATCTGTTTGTTATGTTGTTGAGGTTCTGTCCAAACCAAACATTTGTGTATCAGAAAACAAGTTTTGGGAGAAAGCAAGTTACCTTGGGATTTGTTATCAGTGTTCATAGTGTTATACTGTACTGCAGTGTTAAGTTTGTCAATGCAATGTGGCGAACGGAATGAAACCCTAAAGTAATTCCTATAGAATGCAAAAAAACCCAACGGTATTTATTTAGCCTTAATCCAAGGATTAAGCCAGGAATACAAATGAATTGTAGAATTTCTTTGAGAGCATTTATACTCTCCTGGAGTACATTTGGAAAGAGGTGGGTTTCACGCACCAGAACTAGTGTTCATCTTTCAAACCAAATTGTTCGTCAGGAACTCGAGGCACAGGAGCGGGCCATGGCGCAAGAGAGGGAAGCGCTGCGTCGCCAGGTCATTGAAGAAGAGAGACAACGGCTTCTGAAGCATCATGCAACTAAACTCCTTGGATATTTTCCTAAGGTAAGGGAAAGTAATTTCTTCATGAAGCACCCTGCGTTGTCTCACACTCGAATGGTGCATTGAAGAGTTTGTTTTCTAGGGCTTGTTTCGGGAAGATGACCTTGAACACTTTGACGAGGAATTCCGGAGCAACTTTCTGAAACATCGGGCAGATGTTTTCCCTGGAGAAGACTGGGAGGGTGATGATGTATAATGTGTTGTCATACATTATCCCTTAATGCCAGTGTACACACTGTATGAAATGTCATCAGAGTTAAATACAGTGACCCTATTTTCTGTAATGCGTTTTAATTAACATTCAATTCCATAGAAAATGTCTTTGAATTACGTCATGTGAAGCTGTGGACAAAATATATATTCCAAGCCACAAGAGATTGCTGCCTTAATGCATTCAAGGTCAACCTGTAGGTTCAATATCGCTGTCGCTATTGACAAGCAGAAGTGGTCACACGGTCTTTGGAGTAAATGTTAAGCAAGAAGCCACTCACCTGCTGCATGCTGTTAGTGGAGACCTTAGACCTTACACCACGATGACGCCTCTGTGAATAGGTTCTATTGTGTGACGGTAGTAAGAGATATGACTGAACTCAAACCTGTGATCTCTGACATAAAAGGCTATCTCTTTACCACGACTCTGTATTGATACATTACAGTATGTTTTTAATTGATGTTAGACAAGATGTTTCAGGAAGAATTATGGATATAGATGAAGAAGATCCTTGTGTTGATTGACAATGTGATAAAAATGTGTCAGGCCTACTAATATAAAATTATGTATTAATAGATGTCGATTTAATAACCACAATTCTAACTTAACTTCACATATTTTTTCAATTGAAAGTAATTAGAATACAATTGGATGAAAACAAAGTTGGCAGCAGACAAGTTGTGTTGTGACAGTCTGAGTTGTCCTCAATTCATTCGCTACCACATTACCAGAGGCTCCTTGTGACTTTAATGGGTCTCCGTTGCAGTAGTTCAAACCTGTCCACACGATGGCGCCAAATATTATTTATGCCGATATGCCTTCACTGTGAATCTTCATAGGCGTGATGTCTTTTTACTATGATGTTCTTAACACTGCTACGTAGCTTACATCTGTTTGTCTGTCCAGATAACTATGTATTATTCTGTACATTTTATGACACTAAACTAAGAACGAGACATGAGATCAAATTGATCAATTTAATACATCAAAATGACATTCCAAATGCATTAGGCTACTTGTAACAAATGTAACAGTTCACTATGCATACTCTTATTAAAGTTGTAATTGCATGATGGTAACAAACATGACAAAATGTTAGACATTAAAGGGACAGCTTGTGTTTGCTATTGACGTCAAGTAGGCCTAATCAAATATTTCTTGAGAAAAATCAGCCTTACGAATTTACAGATTCTGTCTAGCCTAATTCTAAACACTGACTTCACATTTGCGTATAATAGTATCCGTTTGTAGAGTTACAGTACAAAACAACTTCCTCATTAAGAATATGATCCATCATATCCCAATAAAAAATACAGTGTCTCTTCTCTCAAAGACAAAAAGTCTTGGCAGCCATTGAAATGTAGTTATGATTTCCTGAATTTTCACACAAATGATTTTTAGAAAATATATTTATACTTAGAAGTGGAAATCAAAAATTAAGTTATACATTCTAGTCTCTAAAAATGACAAAGCCAATTATGGCCCCTATACCTATTGTATTTGTTAGTATAATTAATTTTGTGCTGAAAAGGTTATAACGTATCGATGCAAAAAAAGAAGTACATGATATAAAAAAGTTTGAGTATAGGTTTGACCCAAAAACAACAAAACTTTACATGTGTCATTCCTCATGGGGAACAAATGCAAAGCCTTAAATATCAGCAGTCGTGCATCATGATGGGGTTTTCTCCATGAAGATATTTTGGTAAAACCTAGAAAGATGATATGCATTTATATGCATGCATTCAAAGTTCACACCTGTGAGAGCTGGACATTGGATTGATTGATTAACTGATTGTGAGCCAAAGGATGCCTGGGAATAGATTCTGGACCAATGCAGGGAACTGCGGTGCTTTAAAGGGGTAATCCCATGACGTTTCAAAAGTCTGCTTTGGCATCTGGGCTGCTGGATAGCTGAGAGTGTGTTGGCTTTGTATTTGTTTTAATAAAACCATCGGCATTCACTGAATGTAGAAGGGTATCATTCCACTGAATGTCCAGCTTTTTAAATAGTATGCGTCCTCGAGACCTTCGTTATCCAAATAGTTCAGCGTCAGAATTAGCTGATGTGAACATATGAAAACTATTAAGCACGTCAAATATTCAGCCTTTTTTTTCGGGAAAACATTCGAGGGATTATATGGACAGGATACCTCGTCTTTTGCTACACAGATTCGTTAAATCCTACATCCATGTAGCCACTCTCAATCCCCAAACTTTGCTCAATCGTTGGTGGTTCAAATGACTTGCACCGGCTGGATAGGATAAACCGTATGCAATGAGGCTCAAGCTTGTCTACCTTTGACATGTAGCTCCCCTAACCCAACACTTAATTTTAGCTGCCAGACAATAGGACGTACCTGCTGTGAGAGAACGTGCAAACCCAAGTGAACCCCTCCTCTTTGTAACTGTAATTTGTAAGTAAGAACATACAAATGTGCACACTATTGGCCCCTGCTGGAAAATCCAGTTCAGCTCAAAATGGGACTTGGAACATCATGGTCAACGAGGTCCAGAAGGGAACTGGGGGGACAGACTAGCTGCAATGGCACACACAGGCTGCAAAACAAGCCCTTGTATATTCTGAGCAGTCCTTTTTCAAAGGCAAATGTTGAGAACAAATAATGAAAATAACTATCTTGCTTTCTGCTTGTATCCTGGCAGTCATGCATTTAGAGTAAGCAACACTTAAAATCAATCCTGAGGGTCGGCACCATCTCGTGGTACACAGATAAAATAAGTAATGGCATTACATACAATAAGACGCTGTACATTATTAATGCCGGATGAGTGTGATTAGCCATTCCAAGCAGTTTCAGAATTGTCATGTGACTACCTTCTAGTGACATCACACGTGGGAGTGTCCACCCAGACATATGATGGATAGATAAGCCTAAAATAGGGGCCCTTTAACCATTTCAATAGCTCCCATATATTTTTGCCATGAATGCCACTTTGAATCTCTTGGACTTCACAGTTCAGATATGAACATTTCCCCTTTGACTGGGACAGGGAATTAGATCCACAATATTCCCTGGAAGTGTTAAGGTGCGTTCACTTGAGGCGTGACAATGTGTTCGTCACGTCGCTAGGTCAGGCGTTGTGTTCACGGCAGGTTTAAAAGATACACATAATCAGCCACAGCTTAAAACGTTCTGTTTTTTTGGACGGTACTGCAAATCTATTGTTGGTCAAAGTTGACATAATAATGTTTTTTCTCAGAGGCGACACATCGCGAGGTCGCGTCCCCATAGGACAACAGAGTGGGTCGCGACGAACACGTTGTCGTGTCAAGCAAATGCACCTTTAGGCCTATCCATACGACAGTATAGCATCCTAAAGGGGCAGGATAGAGACGTGTTTTTTGTTTTATACTGAATCTGTTTGAGCAGAAACGCTCAAACTAGCCTTTTCAGTCTCCGACTTCAAACAAACAATCATTGAGGAAAAAAGGTGAAGGATAAAAAAAAGAGAATATTGGAGTATAGAGTATATTGCATTTAAAGGAACACATATTTATCTAGGGAAATGTAAGTGTGCTAAGTATAAAAAGTATAACTAGATGGAATACGGATGCAAATCTTTGGCAAGTGAAAAGACCAAGGCTAAAGCTGCACGCAGAGCCCATAGGATGCGCCTGCCGTCCTCTGGTTGTCAGATTGAAAACAGCTAAACCGTGGGAACACAACGGCAGCATGTACTGATGCCTGGCAGCTGTAATGTAATGGCCTCTACGTGTGTGTGTTTGTAATGGCTTCTACATGCATCCATGTAACGTGCCAACTCGTTTAGAATGTGATTTGCATCCATCTGCACATTTTCACCCTGGGTAAGAAAAACCAAAAAACATTTCCCAAAAACAAAGAATGTTCCTTTAAGCGGCAGGAGATTATTTACCTGCGAGAAGCAGTGCTCGTTTATTCGTCCGTGCGCCGTTGATCCATTCAAGCAAGCAGAAAACCGCGTGTGGCATGCCAATCAGTTGCATGTCTCAGCACGAGAGGGACGGATTCAGTCGGATGGTTAGCCATTACCATTTAAAAAGGTTTGTTATCTGCTGCTGCTGTGAGCCACGCTGGCTATGAGCAGCGGTAGACCCGACCCTGTAGCCTGCGATCACATGCCCTAGCAGTCGGTGGTGGTGTGCCCCTCGCTGAGCCAGCGTGGCTGGAGGGGACTGCGCCTCGGCGACGGGGAGGGGACGCGCTTGTCCGGGTGGTGGTTGTCTCCTGCTGCGAGCCACTTGCCCTTCTCCTCCTTCATGAAGAGATCCACCATGAGGATCTTCTCCTTGTGGATCTGGAGGCTGATGTCCTTGGGTATGTCTGGGATGAGCCAGTCTATGAAGTAGCTCATCAGCATGACCACGTTCTGCACGGGACAATAGAGAGTGGGTGGAGGAAGGTGAGGTTTGAAACTTGGTGATAGAAAAAGCAGAAACCAGTGAACCACCATCAAAAATTTCAGGCTATCCTCATCAGCGGTTCGTAGGATATGTTACGAAAAAACTAATGAGACATTACTTTTATTGTCGGTGGAAAATGTAATATTGTAAGATAGTTTTATTAAAATACGTTTTGATAACATTTCTAGCCAGAAATGTGCATTTTATTGTCATAATATTTGTTCAGTGAATGTATACGATCTTTAGTTTGTTAGTTGTTACGAACACTCTGCAACGTCTTCTAACCCTAACACTAATCGTAGTAGAAATGTTTGTTTAAATGGCCAAACTATCTTACATTTTCAAAGTAATGTCGGCTGCAGGTGCACTGATCACTCGTGTTGCTGGAAATTCGTAGGATTATGTACGAATAATGGCGCATCGTTTTTCGTAGGATATCATACGAACCGCTTCATGAGAATACGTTGAACATTTACATGTACATGTTGTCACACTGCCACATAGCTTCACAGAACAGACCTGCATGGCTGAATACAAATGGGTTGGAACATGTACTTGGATTGAACAGGAGTGCATACATATTTGGGGTTTTTTTCTAACCTGAAACAGAATAACAAAAACCAGACGAGCTGCCAAAATGGCCCAGAACTCCTTGGTAAACTCATAGGCCGTGCTGCTCCCTGGGGGCTCTCTGTAGTCCTTATACCTGTGGACAGAGTCGGTGACATAGAGATATGTAACGTCGTTATTATGCATCAACATTTTTGACAAGTGGACTCCATGGAAACGAGTCATCCTACCTGCATAATTTCACTGGGTAGCCCAGATTCAAGGGCTGCATAGGGGCCGTGCCCGGCTGGAAGTCGCTGGTGTTGAAGTAGGAGAGGGTGTGGTTGACAAAACCGTGCATTGAGCCGTCGGGGCTGTACATGTACTGGTAGACGAGCCGCGGGATGAAATCCGATGTGAAGGAGATGACGAAAGCCTATGGGGGTGATGATCAAAACAGAAATAAATATATCTCTTTTGTTAAATGTATGTATTTAATGAAAATGTACGTTCTCACTTAATATAAATATATATCTTGATAATATTCTTTCATTGTAATAATGATGACATACAAATAGTGGGACTCACATTGACAATGACTGCTACCTTGCTGAGGCCCCTTAACAAGTTGTACCAGATACCTGTAAAACAGGATTAAAACAGCTCTCAGGTTCCCTGTAACGCCACACTAAACTGCTCATGGATTTTCACAAATGCACCTGACTGTTCAACCACATGGCTAGAAAGAATCAGGAAAATATATATCATGTTATATCATTGTAATATTCTGGTGATTATGACAAACTATCTATATATCACGATTTATTTTCTCTTTTAGTTAATACGGGCCTGTGTTCCATTCTGTCAATAAACATTTGGGTTTGAGCGTTAGGCATAGCAGAAGTAACAAAAGAGTGAATGCTGACAGTGGACTTAAGTCTCCGGCGAGAGGGGATTACCGATGTCTTTGGCGCGGACGGCGATCGGCCTTCGGAGCTCCATGACGAATTTCTTTGCGTCCAGGCGGATCTCAATGATGTTGTTGAGCAGCGCAAAGAGCGGCGCCAGAGGGAACGAGGCCACAAACAGAGTCACCATTCCAAACTGGATGACTGCACAGGGAGAAGCCACAGTTATACGGGTATACGTTCAAAAGATACTTTATTATGGCTTTAGAATGTGTGCAAGATCACAAAGTATTTGTGTATGTGCTTCATGTTGTTATTGAATCACCCGAGAAACACTGACGCCTTTAGATAAACTTTCGATTAAATTTCGACCAATCAGTGGAGTCTTCCACTCCATGTGAAAGCGTCTTGCGTCAGACGCACACAACCCTTTACGTGCCTCTCCCTGCAGTGTTACTGCCTTCATTCACAATATCGTCATACGTCACTGGGTCTTGAGGTGGGAAATTGGCAGTACAGATTTTCCGGTATTTCGAACCCTGTTCCCATTCACACGTGACCCCCTGCAGGAAATGTTCCGGAACACTTCTGGGATGGACCGCATGTGTGACTAAGGACTCACTCATTTCCATGTACTCTGGGTTGAGGCCCACAAAGGGCCCCAGAAGGTGGTCCTTCTCATATCGCTGGAGGGTCTTTTTGTGCTCCTCCTCTTGCTCAGAGTCCATGTCAGACTTCCTCCTCCGCAGCAGCTTCTTCAGTTTTCTGCACAGAGGCCACAGCGTTATTCACAATTCTGTACGATGCTGCCACATCGCCAATCCAAACATATTCCTTCTGAATACATTCACATATGGGGCATTTGCAGATGCTTTTGTCCAAAGCGGCTTACAATTAAGTACATCTGTAGAGAGTGAGAGTGAAACAACAATATATCGCTGATGGTACAGTAGGTTTAAAGCACTCATAATTGCTAGGTTAACAGAACAAGTTTCATAATTGCTAGGTTGACTCCTTGCTGGTAACTGGTTATAACCAACTGAAGCTGCTACAAGAACCACAGCAGAGCTCTGTTATAACCAACTGAAGCTGCTACATGGACCACAGCAGAGTCTGTTATAACCAACTGAAGCTGCTACATGGACCACAGCAGAGTCTGTTATAACCAACTGAAGCTGCTACATGGACCACAGCAGAGTCTGTTATAACCAACTGAAGCTGCTACATGGACCACAGCAGAGTCTGTTATAACCAACTGAAGCTGCTACATGGACCACAGCAGAGTCTGTTATAACCAACTGAAGCTGCTACATGGACCACAGCAGAGCGTCTGTTATAACCAACTGAAGCTGCTACATGGACCACAGCAGAGTCTGTTATAACCAACTGAAGCTGCTACATGGACCACAGCAGAGTCTGTTATAACCAACTGAAGCTACATGGACCACAGCAGTGTCTGTTATAACCAACTGAAG
>OMKP01076038.1:2919-16599 GCA_900302375.1 Bathygadus melanobranchus
CGTAGTCCAACTCGCTCAGAGTGAGTCGTTCAGTGAACGACTCAGGAGCTCCGACTCAGTGAACTGAAACGGATCTGAGACAGTCCGTCAGCCACACGTTTTCCTTCCATATTGCAGGTTTCATCACGCAATGTAAACTCGAAAGGTGCTGACTACATGTCAGACAACTACACGACTGACATGTAGTCTGACTACATGTCAGACAACTACACGACTGACATGTATTCTGACTACATGTCAGACAACTACATGACTGAACGACGGAACGACTTCATTCACTGAACGATTCGTTCAGTGCTTGGGCAGAGCTCTGACTGCGTGAGTCGTTCAGTGAACGACTCAGGAGCCCCGTCGTTCAGTGAACTGCGTACTGTGTAGTCCGACTCACTCACGAATCTTTTGCACTGAACGATTCACTCAGTAAGTGAGTCGGACTAGGCAGTACGCAGTCGGAGCTCCGCCCAAGCACTTCATCGCAGAGCTCAACTGAACTGAGAAATGAACGGATCTTTTCAGTAAGTGATTCAGTTCAGTTCGTTCACCCAAAAGATTCGGTCTTTTGAACGAATCGTTCGCGAACGACACAACACTAGTGTTTGACGCCCAGCCGAAAGGTTCTGGGCTCGATGGGTCCACAGCCTACCTGTAAGCATCCTTGAGCAAGGTGCCCTTACCTACCTGCTCCGTAATGACGTGTATCTGAATTCACTATAAGCGTTTTCTAAATGAGTAAAGGGTACATTAGTAAACACAGCAATGGCAGTAGGCCTACATAGGTTTTGAACCATGCAAGTGTCATACATTTTTCAATTAATTTGTAATATTTCTTTCTTCAGGTATATCTTGCATCAAACCCAGTGAGGTCAACAATGGCCATCATTCCTGGGTCACAGCAGAACAGCCGTCCCACGGCGACATCATTCAGTACTCCTGTGACCATGGCTACACCCTCTATGGCAACAGCCACATTATATGCCAAGGCATGGGTGTGTACAATTCAACAGCTCCAACGTGTAAAGGTAAGCGCACACTGTGGGCGGACAGTTCCACTTCTATGACCATACATGGCCCTTCCTGTCCCTGGCTGGATCTTGGTCTCGCTATCTCGCCACCTAAGGGTCCTATCGTCCACCAACAGCTGAACGAATGAAATGTGTGGAGATTAGATTGTGTTTGTTGTGGCTGGTACAGAGTACCAAGTACTCAGAGCACACAGAGACGTTTATCATGGACATGGTATAGAACCAGACACTGGACAAGTTGTCCAACGGTGAGGAATTGAGCAGAGGGAAGGCTATTGCTTTTCATGAACGCATGACGTGAAAGTGTAACGTTATATGTTAAGATATATTATGATATGCTAAATCATGTATGCCAGGGAAGGTCAAGGGAAGGTCCCTCTGTGCTGTACATGTCATGCAGAGGCTGGGTCTGCATGCGTCTTGGCAAATACATAAGCCTGTTTATTGTGTTCAGACTCATTAATATTGTCTTTCAGTTACAGAAGATAAATCCACTACAATTAGGCCGACTACAGTCATTATAACCTCAACTCCTCTGCCTTCACTACAAGGTATTGAAAATTGTGTGTGTGTGTGTGTGTGTGTGTGTATTGCTGTTCAGTGTGTGTATTGGAGTTTATTTAACAAATAACTCCCAATATGCGGAATAATTATCTATGGTGTAAATATTCAGTATGCTGGCCATCAAAGCACACAAAAATGTTTAGTGAATTAAAGTGAACTAAACTTAATTTAAGGTACAAAGTTTGTGAAAACAGAGGATAATCTCATAAGTATGGAAGCCTTCACCGTCTCCTCACCTCCAGCACCTGGGACTCACGGTAAACATGACAAATGGAGAGTCCTGCAAATATTTAACCAATTCAAAACGGTCCGACCACTCTGGAAATGCTCCTCTCATAGGTGCAACTACCATCATGACAACACATGAACATGCAATCTCAACAAAGTCCACACTTTCAGTCGTAAGAAGCACTCAGCCTTTCCCCAGAGGTAGAGAAAGTCATGGTATCAAACCAAACGTTAAGCTGTGGCCCAGGTTATGTCTAAAAATTAAGCCGAAATTCTCCTGAAGCCCAACAATACATAACGTTTTTTAAATAAATACTTGAATCACTTTGTATCCTAAGTGACTACAGATACATGTCACATGTAATGAGCAGGAAGGGGTGTTAAGCATCTTTTTCAACCATGCCTGAAATAGGACATGGGGGATCGAACTCAGTACCTTTCAGCTGGGAGTAGTATACCCTAGCCCTATTGCCGGCCATTGGACTCTTGGCTCTTATCTGAAAGATAAATTATCTAGCGGATGATGTAGAAAGATAGTCCTTAATCTTTAAACAGACTGGACAAGTATTTCACATCCCATTTTGAACAAGGTAGGCCAAAAATGGAAAAAATCTGGTTATTTTAAACATAACTCCCCCCACAGCTCAATGTTTGTGTGTTTGATGATAATTTCATCCCGGTGGTGGGCAAACATTTCACCCATTAATATCATGGTATAATATGATGTTATAATATGATGTTATAATATCATGTCATAATATCATCTAGTCATAACATGTTTCTATTTCCCCCTATTACCTGTTGCATGATCCAAGAATCAAATAACATTACACCTACAATTTGTTTTATGCTCATTCACAATATTATACATTTTAATTGTGTTTTTCTTAAAACACAATTAAGCGTGCATGTACTCAACAACAGACTTAGCGATAAAGTAAAGTAAAGGATTTGGAAATGTGTCATACTGTGGAGTTAGTGGTTACGATGCTGTTCGTACGTTAGTAGCACTGATTTGTTAATGAGCACGAATTCAAGGATTCATAAAATCATTCCTCATGCATTCACGCCTGAATCGTTGCAAACTCTAAACGGGAACTCTAAAATAAATAAAGAGACAATCTCTAGCTATATCAAGTCTAGACAACTTTATTTATTTATCAAGGAAAGTCCCTTCAAAATCTCAGCAGCATCACTCAGCTCCACAGGCTCACATAAGAAAACTCATTGAAACAATGGGGAAATGACAGATCAAAGGCAAAAACTAAAATGAAAGCTGTCAAAGTGTTATGGACTTGACAGGGCTGTGTTCATTTAAGATTTGACAACCGGCCGTAACTCTGAACCTTCACACTAGAAAGGATATAAATACCCAGTGGTCTCGTAGTGGTAGAGTAAATAAACCATGAAAAGGAAAAGATTTGCTCTCTCTTAACATATCCCAGGACTCACATTCCTCCTCTCTTATGGCTGACATCCTCGACAGCTCGGGCAGGTCTCTCGATTAATAAAAACATGTTTTGTTTACAGGAAACAAACTAGAACTCGATACCAAGGACAGAGGTAAATTACTTCTATCAGACTTCTATCCACAAAGATAAACGTGGGAAACACATAATAACACAAAACACTTCATTATGAATTTCAAACCTTTTTTTCCCCTTTATTTTCTTCAGGACCTATCGCTGTTATAAGCAGTGTGATAACCATCGTAATAGGTAACGTCTTGATTTTAATTTGACATTTTTACATGGTAATGATACACACTGACGTGAAGATGAACGAGGGATGCTTCTTATCTTAATCTTCGTCCTCGTCGTCTTCTTTCTTGCAGTGGTGCTTGTAGTGTTGCTTATCGCCTGCCGGTGTCGTCAGAGGAGGAGAGGGTGAGTGGCGTTTGCTTCCGAATCAGTCCGTCTGTCATGCATGGAATCAAATCATTCATCCCATGCGTCATATATCTGCACATGTGAACGTTTCCAGAGAAACAGCACATTCCCATGCTAGCTGTGAACAGGAAACACGTCCACATGAGTTTCCTGTCTTCTGCTGAAATGTGTCCAAGGCCATTAGGAAATCCTTTTAACCTTTTAACCGTTATCCCTAAAGATGAGTTCCCTAGAATTAACATCAAGTGTTAATATTATATGTATTATTTTGATTGTAGTAATAATTATTACAATATTAATTCATATTCACTCACATGAATATCATTTTAAAATGTTGGACAGGAATGCTTCTTTACTTAGGAATGCTGGGGGCGGGGGCCTGTCCCACCCGACCACCATTATAAAAGGAGGCAAATCTACCTGAACACATACATTAGCTCTGATATTCCTTTTTGAAATTCCCAAATTTGAACACACACCTAATCCCATGGTAATTGAGGGTAATGACAACTAACTATGCTGCCCTGCTGGATAGTTAGTTAGTAGTTCCGTAAATATTACCACTTACCAACAGAAACATCCATTTCTATATATATATAAATACAGATTCTTACTCAAATTCATCATCCAATGACGTCGTAGCTCGTACGACACCAAAGAGAACCTGAAGCCAGATTTGAATACACTAATAATGCATGTTAATAATGCATGTTAATAACACCTAATCCCATGTTAATTGAGGGTAATAACAACTAACTATGCTGCCCTGCTGGATAGTTAGTTGTTTCATAAATATTCTGACTCAAATTCATTATCCAATGACATCGTAGCTCGTATGACACCCAAGAGGACCTGAAGCCAGAGTTGTTACAATTCCAAAGTCTTTAGGTCAAAGGTCGGCCCAAGGTACCTGTTCTTCATTCTTACCTCTTATAAAATGTGCATTAAGGCACCAAAGAGAGAGAATGTTTTTGTCTTTTTGTTGTCATCAGAGGATGCCTGGCTTTAGTTTGAGCATTGTTGAGTGACAGCCTAATGCTGTATTTCCCCTCTACTCCCTCCAGCAACGCTAACGCTTCAAATGGAGAATATGATGTCTGTTATCAGGAACAATCTGAGGGACGGTGTGGACCTGCTCTCCCCCAAATGGAAGCTAAGCCTAAGACAAAACAGACCCAATGAATGTCTGCATCTAGAACTTGGCTGATTTTCAACCGGCAGTTTGTCATTTCCATGTGGTTAATATATGCAAATGACTAGTGTTTACCTTTCCAACATGTCTGCCGGATGACTGGAAACATCTGGCCATCTCTGGCATTATCTTACCCACTAATAGGTCAAAATCGGTTGAAAATCGGGGAGGTAATCCTTTAACTGTAAATATGTGCTGATTGACCATGAAGGGATGCACACTTTTTTCTATTTCATTTATCGTGCCATACGCAAGTGTACATATTTGGTGCAGATATAATATTTATATTTTGTATGTATTCGCGCTGTACGCTTTTGAATAAAAAACACAAGACCGAGGATGTCTGTTGCGACAATGATTCCTTAAAGAACGGTCGACGATATAATGTACAGGACTCAACCCAACGGACCTCGTTGCTTTGCCTTCGTCAGCGGTGAAAATGTAAATGGTAGGAAGTAATGGAAAACATAATCAGAGCACGTACAAGGGAGTAATGTTGTCATGAAGGCGGTTTATTTACTGTAGATGTATAAATAAGATATCAACATTACTGAGCAATGACCTAGCAGAGATAGTGAGATAGATGGACAGACAGTTAGACGGATGGAGAGGAACACAGTGTGGGTCTATAGTACTCACGCACATCTCAATGTTTATGGCCTCTGCTGCTGCCCATAGAGGAACTGTGTGCCCACTCAGACAAAAGGGAACATTCACAGCCTCGGCTGCTAGGCAAGGAACAAAGCTGCTGTGCTGCCATGGCGCAGAGGGGGTCATGATGTGGACAAGAACCCTGGGCTAACATGTGGTGTATTGTCTTGTTCTTCCCCCTCTGATACTGAAGATGACATCAAATGAACATTTGTTTGTCATTCTGCTTGGCATTACATTAGAGAAGGATTCATTTCACCCGATGTTTCATTTAATTCAATGTTTTAATGAAAAAAAGCCACTTCCAAGGATACAAAACTTGTGGACGTGAACTTACTTGACTAGCTAATAGTTTCTATAAGTATTAGGACTGATAGTCCTCTGTTTAACGGGGGTCATGCAAAGGAAATACCAGGCCTTGAGTCACAACGGGATGTAGTTTTATGTACTACTGTTCCTTCTAATTTCTTCTAATTTCCCACTTGAAAAGACCCTGAATTTGAAAGGATGTCTTAAACAGTTTTCCACTGCAAAAAATAATATGAGTGATGTGGGAAAGCAGTATTTGAGACGATTGAGACGATGTTGACGATTAATTGGATATCTTAAAGATGATTTGTAGGGTCACTGTGCCTTCTCATTTGTTCAATTCTAGTCTTCTAAGTAGGTCGTAGCTCGTAGCAAACTAAACCCGTAGTGTGGAAACCTAGCATGTTTCTGGTTAGCTGGGAACTATTTTCTAATTCAATTCTGTTTATATCTTCACTAGAATGAATCGGATGTGATGTTGTTATATAACAATCATGTGTATAGGTATCATATGCCATGTTTACTTTTCATATAAAATCTTCAAACACGCAAACTCCACAATCATAATACATAAATGTATAGGTATCTACCCAATATCCTGCTATATGTTGTGGGCAATCTTCCATAAATAAGGGTAACTTTGTAGGCTAATTTAAGTGTTCAGTTTTTTCCTTGTGTGTTGGATATTTGAGGCCCTTATTTCCTAGAACTGCCACTGAACATGTTGATACTAGAAGCAGGTTTGGTGAGTTGAGGGCCACTCCCAGCTGAGTAACAGGGATGTTTACGTTTTAGATTAAAATGTTCATGCCGAAACGACCTCTATAATCCCGTAATCCCGTCTACAACAGCATGACAGGCCAATTTCTTTGGAATCCACCTCACACTTACACTTCCCTTTACACTCTACAGTGTCTACCACGCTGTGTATACGCACACCAACCCCACAAACCGACCACATGACGGTCGTCACAGGGCTGGGCAATTTATGAGTGGAAAGAAATGGATAATGTCAGAGATTTCGACACATCCCCTTCAAACGAGTCAGCCTGCTCAGAATAGAAGGCTGCATGCATTTAGATGTGTTTTGTTGTTGGGCCTGCTTGCCGTTGGCATGGCAATGTTGATTTAAATATCATTAAATATCGTTTTCTTATCCTTGAAAGAACAACTGTTTTAACACTCAAGACTTCTGCAATCCAAGACTCAAGACGACGACATATTGCCGTTGCAAGCATATTTTTCATTTCAGCATGAAAAAAAAAAATATATATATTTATTTATTTCTATATATCTATATATATATATATTTTTTTTTTTTTTAAATCTTTTTTCCAGGCTTGTAACCTAAAGGTCATGGTCTTGAAGAGTCTGGGGAATACATTATTTTATTTCAAAGCCAAACTGTTTATGAAAAATATACAGCCTCGAGAGTTCAACGTTTGTTCATAACTTTTCCCCATTCCGTTTTGTATTGTTGACATTGTAGAAACATTGACGGCGGAACAAGTCTGCCACCGTGTGGTCGATGTAGGATTTACATGAGGCGCGTCCTGGATAATAACACGGCAGTGATGATCGTCCCTCTACATTGTAACCGATTTCAAATGGTGCTAGACACGAAGTGAACTCTAAACACCAGAAGAAAACGGTCAGCCTTGGTAAGAGGGCTAATTATAGCTTGTGATGCAACAAAATGGCCTCCATCAAATTCATTTCAGTTTGTCTCATTGTTTTGAAACCAACATTATGAACAATACCAGTAGGCTTCTACTATTATTACTACAAGTAGGCCTATACTAGGTTACTATTACTATAACATAAATATTCTGCTAATCATACAAATAACAGCAACAGAAATAACAGCAAACAACATTATACTTTCCTAATCAAGGTGACTTCAGGTAGGCCTATTGATGATTAAGCCAGCAAGTGAGTCAGCAACTTTCACAAGACTCCTCCATCACCGACGGGCTCTCCAGCTCAGGAACACCGATTTCAAATGGTGCTAGATGTGATCTGATACTCTAAAACACCACCTGAAACCGGTTCCCTGGGCAGGACGCATTCTGGACTGGTTCTGGGGAGACCGTTCAGTCCTGCAGTCCTCTCCCCCTAATGAACACATCAAGGAGAACAGAGTTAGTGTAGGCAACAGGTACGTATCCATTCCCATATTCCCAAAGGATAGCTTCCTGGTTATTATTGTGATATGAAAGGCATAACATCAAAAATAAGACAGGGATATTGACAAATATCTTTGCATTTGTTGTTAATATTCCTTCTTCTTTTTCATGTTTCATTAGTGTTATGAAATACAAATAAAGCTGAAATGTAATGTTTAGGGATTGTTAAGGTCTCAGAGGGCCTTAATGAACTAATGTTGGCATGCGCAAGGGATTTGTAAGTATAACACTTGAAACGGTTCAAATATTTAATTAGAACTTCGAAAGATGATTACATTTAGATATGAAGAAGAATCACATCGTGTGGTTATGGCCAGCTTCGGGACAACGTCTGGTATAGCGCTCTTTGTACTTTTATTCATTTTATATAAAAGACAAAAAATGATTGCACAGTTTAAACTGCCCCAGCGACTTCACCATGGCGACCCTTGGCGGGGAACATGGCTGTTAACATTTAAGAGGGAAAATAGCCCAATCCGTACACCTCTCCAGATCCAATTGACGCAGGCCTCTTGTTATTGTGAAGAACTGACGCAGTTACTAAACCTAAAAACGAGACTCCTTTTCCCGGTCTTTTTGTGACTCGGCATCGCTGTGGTAGAGGTAAATTTCCAGGTTTGGTTGCTGTTGGATTTATTGATTCAAATAGGCCACCGTTTGTTTGTTTGTTTGTTTAAGAGCAGAAAATGTCCTCGGCAGTTTATTCTTGGGGTTGCTGTGACGGCGGCATGGCGTTGCTGTGGCAGACATGTTGTCTTTTGTCTCTCATCTGTCCTGAGTCTCATCCCTCCCTCCTGTCAAATGCTCCTGATGCTGCTCTCTCTGTTTGTGTGTGTGTACATATTGGACGTGTATGCGTGAGTATGTGTGTGTTTGTGTGTGCATCTGCGTAAGTGTGTATCAGTGTGTGTTTGTGAATGTGTGAGTGGATGTGTTAATGTGTGTGTGCGTGGGTGCGTGTGTAACTGTGTATGACCATATGTGCATATGAGTGTGTTTGTGTCTTTCTTCATATGTGTGTGTGTATGTGTGTGTCTATGAATATGAGTGGATGATGATGTGTGTGTGTGTGTGTGTGTCTAATTAAAGGAGCAGGGTGTATGAGCATGTCGGTGTGTGTATTAAGCCGAGGTGGTTAATCCTCTTAGATGGTTAGATTAGGGGTCCTGATCCATCACCGGTTGAGTGGGTCAAACGAACAGGTACACCACACCATCCACTGCTGCACTGCTGTACAATAATAATGAATTCTAATTGAATCAGCAACATGTTTCCCACTGCAGTTACCGTGGCATTCATCCACAACCCATGTGGATGCAAAGGTCATATATACCGGACTAGGTCATGTGACCAACGGCTCCTCGGATACTGCTTCCTGGTTTATTTGTATGCGCTGCTGTTTTCAATTCCCAATGTCGTCTACCTATCTGCCATGAGCACAATGTCTAACCCCTAGCTACTCAGTAATAACACGCGAATGAATCTGTCACGTTGAATTAAACCTCTGCTAAATGGCTAAATGCTAAATGCTAAATGCATGTTAATAGGTAAATTGGGGGCCTTATGTGAATAGATGAGACTTTTGGTTCAGACATGCAGACCGGCCGACTGCACTCATGGAGGTGTTGACTTGAAGAGTGAAACCACATCCACTCTTCTCTGATACGATGCATTTTCCAAGTGAAACAGGATATTGGGGCAGGGCTAAACATGAGAGGGGTCCAGGGAGAGGGTTGTGATTGGCTCCTTCTGTGTTGTGATTGGCTCCTTCAGGGTTGTGATTGGCTACAGCAGTAGAACACTGCAGGACGCCCCAAATAGTCTTTCCAGATATGACTTATTGTGGGAATGGTATGTACACTGGCTGAGATGTGCACCAGGAAACAACAACAAACTATGTCTCCCAGAGTCATGCAGAGTCAAGCCTTGGACAGGACAATAGAGAGTTCAACTGCCAGCCAAAATGTATTGGGTTCGATCCCTAATGTCAGGAGCCGACTTAAATCCTTCCCTTATAGGCATCCCCTCGAGCAGAGTTACCCAAACGCCCTACCTGTTCATTATTACACGTCTTTTCTGATTGGCCGACAGGTGTGCGTTAAATCTCTTCTAAATTAATCTGCTAGTACCCAACCTGTAACCAAAGCAGCATTAAAGAGCACAGCTGTCAAAGCTTACTCATTATCAACTGTGACAAGCACAGCTGAGTTATCAGCTTGATAAACTAACGACCGGGAAGGAAAACACCAATGGCTGATTTTAACATTTCTTTCAATCTATTGGAGAATACAACAATTTTGAAGAATCGGACGCAACAGAGGAAAAGTTAATTTAATACTTTGTAACGAGTTATGGCCATGGAGCCATAACCATTGCCTAATTTAGACCGTGACTAACCGGCTTGGTTGTAAAAGGGACTAGAATTATTCCTTGTCATGACAACGGTAAGCTCTTGCTTCACAACCTTTTGATTTTTTGTGCAAAACTTTCACCAAAATGTGCAAATGCTTTTATTTAATTTTGTATTATATTGCAAATGACCATGGTATAAGTGGGTTTATGGTTAAATGGTTTTAAGGCGCTTTGCAGAGGCAACAACCATCTGCTTGGCGTCGGGCGGTTCCTCGCCTCCATGTCCCGGTTAACACACACCTACGACTTGATTATCCCTTACATAGGAGACCGCTGCTATGAATAACAGACCATATGGATGCTATTTTCAGTCGTAGAATCAAACAGATTTTTTTTTTGCAGAAGCAATTAAATCATTTTTAAATCAATACAATCATTTTTGGTTGTTATATTTTGTGTGAAATGATTGATTGATTTTGTAAGTAGCCGTGTAATAAGCAGGATAATGTTATTGCCTGGCTTGCTGTACATTATTCCTTACTTAATTTCCTGCATCTGAATTCACTGTAAGTCACTTTGGATAAAAGCATCTGCTAAATTAATAAATGGTACATGATGCCATGGCACCACTCATCATTGATCCGCGACCTCTGACCTGGAAGTGCATCTCGCTCTCCATTACTTCCTGTTCCTCCCCTTGTCCTTCCATTGCATTTATTCTCCTATTAGTTTCAATCCTTACTTCTCTCCAGCTAGATCATTTCGGCACTATAGCTAACATGGATGAAGCTGGTGCTACCTTGCTAGCATGTAGTGTTAGCTTCCACATCACAACCAATGCTAACGTACGCTGCTCCTTTTAATATATATTTTTAACTTCATGTCACAGTCGGCTATTTCTGAACAATCGTCCTGGGAGTGTTTCAGGATGAGTGTAAGGGTGTCTCACTGCTAATATTAACTGTAAAATAAATGTCTGAATAGTTACAAGAGTGTATGTGTGAAATAAGAACAGGTAAATATGTGGGTGAATATATTTAAACTCACAGATGATGTGGTAGATGGAAAACTCTCACATCTCCAACCGGTCCTGTTGTCAGGAAACAAAAGGCCAACACCATCTTGTCCTGTTGATTCAACACTGAACACACATGGGTTCAAATTAGTGCACAAGAGGTTTTAAAACACGAAAACACATACATGCAGCCCAAAGCTCTTCTCGTGTTTGCATCCAACAGCAGTACACTAAATGCTATATTATGACCCTCATCCTGAATCCTAATCCTGCCCCTCCAGAGAACAACAACAGGAAACGTCTAGACGACAGAGAAACGGGAACATGTTGAATTTTTAACACGCCGGCTTCGCATCCTGTCACATTAGCAGCACCTCACTCCATCTTCTCCTGCTGGTTTTAGGTGTGTTATGTTTCTGGTGGTACCTGTGGACCAGGTTTCTGGTGGTACCAGTGGACCAGGTTTCTGGTGGTGTCTGTGGACCAGGTTTCTAGTGGTGCCTGTGGACCAGGTTTCTGGTGGTGCCTGTGGACCAGGTTTCTGGTGGTGTCTGTGGACCAGGTTTCTGCTGGTGTCTGTGGACCAGGTTTCTGGTGGTGCCTGTGGACCAGGTTTCTGGTGGTGTCTGTGGACCAGTTTCTGCTGGTACCAGTAGAATAGGTTTCTGGTGGTGTCAATGGACCAGGTTTCTGGTGGTGTCTGTGGACCAGGTTTCTGGTGGTGTCTGTGGACCAGGTTTCTGGTGGTACCAGTGGACCAGGTTTCTGGTGGTACCAGTGAACCAGGTTTCTGGTGGTCCCAGTGGACCAGGTTTCTATGAATACATAATCATCATCATCACCCTCACCACCATCATCACCATCGCAGAGTGGAGGAGTGACGCAGTTAATTTTAGCCCTGTTGTCCACAACCACTGTGTGTGTGTGTGTGTTTATGTGTGTTTGTCTACATGCCTATACATGCATGTGTGTGGTATACATGTGTGTGTTGCTATTATATAATGTCCTCCTTCCTATAGTAGCTTATTTATTATAGTATTATAGGTTATATTAAGTATTATAGGTTATATTAAAGGTTAAGGTTATGTTATACATAATAGATTATGATATAATCATGATCAATAGGTTATGATTATGATCATGATAGATTACTGATGCTGTACCAAACCACTCCACCAACAACATACCTGATAAACCTATACCTCAGTTGAGGTATAGGTTTATCAGGTGAGGTACACCTGCATCTTCTGCGTCACTACCAGAGTAACGTAGGATCCAGCAGTCATACTAGGCTGTAGCAGAACTTCTGGGGGGAGATGGCACAGAGCCTGGGCCGGACATCAAAAACTGTAAGGGACTTGCCATGTTTCCTGCTTTGAAATGGAGATATTCTGACGCAGAAAAACTCATTTGCAAATAGCAAAATCTCTGAAGAGGATTTTAAAAGTCCGACAGTGGCCAGTCTACTGTCTGTTCAAACTGCCTTTACAGACACTTTGTCTAAGAATGTTGGTGTCCTGACACAGTTTCAGCTTGTCTTCCCACTGGCTACGGGGAAATGTTAGCAGCACTGGTCGAGTTTGTGTTCGCTGTTAGCCAATCACGCGCGTACAGATCCCTGGCCGCAGCAACATGATTGGTCGAAAACAAATAAGAAAAAGAAAGTGAAACACACCCAGATTTTAGCCGGCCCGCTCTCAGTGTTTAGATTGTCAATCTAGAGTCTGATTATTGAGACCGTTGCAGGAACACACGTTGGTCCAGCACTTAGAAGACATTCCACTTATGGGCACTAATTGTCCTCTCCTCCTGTGTTTATGAGACTTCAAAGACTCTTCTTCTTCTCCCCTCCCAGGAAGAATATCTAAACAGCTATTGAGGTCACCCTGCGGCGGCCGGCAAACTGGGTCAGCAGTTGAAGCTCTGAAGAAGACGAGGGTAAACAACATGAGGAAGGCCCCCCCTTCAAGCACATCTTCATGATCACATCAGGGTTTAGCTTTTGTTTTTTAATGTAATGTAATTTGTGAGTGAAAACCGACAGCCTGAAGGTTGATCGCGACCGGGGAGTATTATGTGATGGCTTTTACGTGCATAAAGGACTGCTCTTGATTGGCTGAGGGACGCTCTCTCTCTCTCTGTGACCTTTAGCTGTTGTTATTTGTCTAAACGGGCCCGATCAGATTCCCTTTCAGAATAATCTCGTTGTTCAGGTAACAGGTCAAAAGATTCCCATCCTCCTCGCTTCTTTACTCTGCTGCTTACTTCCTTG
>OMKP01076059.1:0-12753 GCA_900302375.1 Bathygadus melanobranchus
TTATATGTATTTTATATATATATATATATACTTATATACTTATATACGTAATATATATATATTTTTTTTAAAAAGGTTCATCGCGCGTGGAGGAAATCATTCAGCAACATGACTTCCCTTCCGCGGTCTCTACATCAATCTGATTGTTCCCTCTGTGGTACAGCTGTGAATGCCTGTCTCTCCCTCTTCCTCCTCCTCCTCCTCTTCTTCAGACCGTCCACATTACTGGCCTCTTGAAGTGCGCTTGTCATCAAGTCTCTTGTGTGAGCTGCGTTGCACCGTTCCTCCACGAGTAACAGGACACACACGAAGAGCGTCACTACAATCCCAAGCTTGCCCTTTGGCAAACGTTGCACAAAAGCTGCGTGAGATTGCTCAGGTCCCATGTGACCATAGACAGCGAATCAATAGAAAGTTATTGGCTGAGAATCAACCGGTGGTAGAATAACATCCATGGCTTAAATGCCATCCGAACACGGCTAACGGATAAAGACTAAAGAGATTGTAACACCAAATTCATTCCTCAAACATTTATTATATATGTATTACTTGGACTTCTGAAATCATACCTATAGACGGGGCTGTTCCCCGTACTATGTACTATTTAACTTCTGTAAACAGAAGTTAATTTGACCATCATTACATCAGTACATTACCAACGGAAATAATGAAATAATGAAACTTGTTTGAGTGTGTGATACAGTGGTTCCCAACCGTGGGGTCAGGAACTGAAATACCACAATTAGCTTTTTAATTCAATAGAAAGCTCTGTTTGCTTTCACCATTCTATGTTACATATGTCAGACATGATATGGATGTTATTTTCAGCTCTATCTATCTATCTATCTATCTATCTATCTATCTATCTATCTATCTATCTATCTGTCTGTCTGTCTGTCTGTCTGTCTGTCTGTCTAGATCTTTCTATTTTTCTGTCTTTCCTCTTTCCTTTCACTCATTCATTTATTCATTGACTCATGTCTCTTTATCCTCCACAGGGTGATCCTCTCCTGCTGTTTATCTCATTTTAACAACACAGTATCTAGTCCTCCACCACTGCCCCTGACTTTAGTAATCACATGTTGACATACACAGTCTCCCACAGCAGCCACGGCTCTGATGAGAATAGCCGGACTGAATAGCATTGTCTTCCTGTACACACACACAAACACACACACACACACACATAAGCCCTGGTTAGCGCCTTACCAGATGGAATGAGGCTAATGTTAGCACAGCACTATCAATAATCCACAGCCAGAAATGTGTGGATGGCAGCTTGTCCATCTGTAGCTGTACGTGTGTGTGTGTGTGTGTGTGTGTGTGTGTGTGTGTGTGTAGAGAGAGCTAGCGGTAGCCTATGGCTCGCAGGCCTGTCATTACTGCATAATGAACCATTTGGATCTGCTGACAACGGCGTAGCACCCTCACACTTCTTGTACGTTGACACTGGTGTCAGTAGGGTGTGAAATGAGCATCTAGGGGGAGGGTAACAGAGTCAAGGATAACGTTTAAGTACATCCATCCATTTCATTGACCTCGTTATTGACACCACTGTTATTTTTTTAATTCATTAGTGTGTCTTGACGCAAGGTATATCCCATAATGGGATATACCTCTCTCTCTCTCTCTCTCTTTCTGTGTGTATGTGTGCACGCATGCATGTGTGTGTCTCTCTCTCTCTCTTTAGAAACACCACTATTAGTCAAGTGATAAAAAGCGTCCATCTTAGGGGGACCGGCCGCAGTGTTAAATGTGTCACGAATGGTGACTTCATTGGTGTCTCATCACACTGTCTGTGACTCTGTTTCTCCTATCAATGGTGAAAAATAGCCAGACATATTGTCATTAAGGTTAGGTCAGGGAAGGGCTGGGTGGGTAGAGAAGCATGGGGTTACAGTCATGGTGACTTTAGCGAGGGAAATGCATCACCTGTGATGTAACTTATGTCATTTCGGGTATAATTACAATTATAATTACCGGTCTGGTAACATGACGATTATCATATGCTGGCCACCAGATGTCAGTGTTTTGCGGAATAGGCCTACGTTCATGTGTTGTGTTTTCTTTTACTACAGCCCGTTACATTACCTACAGATTTGACGTTTTGTTATTTATTGAAAGTTCGATTCAATATGTTGTATGTACATATTTATTTGTGATGTATTTACACATTTTTAATTCATTGTTTATATTCTTTTTTAAATTTTTTAAACAGGATCCTTTTGTACGGATTATCCTACATGAAACCATAAACTGTAAACTGTAACTTTACTACTTTTCGTTCATCACTCACCTGGCTATTTAAACAAAATATATAATATAGGCATATCCTTAACAACCTCAACGAAACACCAACATCAACATTCATATACATTATAATATATATGTAAAAAGAAAAAGACAGTACTACTACTGCTACTACTACTAGGCCTACAGCTTAATACTGGCCTACTTACTGATGCACAGAGATTCAGTATATTGAGTCTTTTTTTGTATGTTAAGGCGGGCGCACCGCAGAGCAGCAACTCCTGTGGGTTGTGATTAGATTTACGAGGCTAATACAGTGGAAGAACAGGTTAGTCCGAGAGACTCCGCTTTTCTGGAGGCGTGGTCGCGTCTTGGTTTTTGCTTGTAAGACTCTAAAGTCATTCCACACGGACACACGGAGAGGGCGGGAGTGCGAGAGAGAGACATGCAGATCAGGAAGTGAGTGGCGGCTCAGCGGCCGGTTTGGCGAGAAAACGTCTGGCAGAGGGTTTTTTTTGCAGAGAGTCTGGAAAGACAGGCGGCGCATTAGCGGGGCTTATAAACCTTGGCTTATGGGTTCGGTTATTAACAGTCTGTGAACCACCCGACCCCACCCCCATCCTCTCCTTGCAGCAAAAGAATCTTCCTTTAGTACCAGTAGAGGTCCTTCTTGTCCACTCTCCGTCCTGAAAGAGACAGTGAAACCACATCAGTCAATACATCTTTAGCAAATACATTTCTCCTCTTCCACGGCTTAAAATAGCAACCCCTTAAAACCATTTTTTAAATATAAAAGCTGCCATACAACAGTGCATCTGGGACAGCAAGCCTACCAGGATCAAAGCCACCAGTGGGATCCAAGGAGTCCCTGAAAGCGGCAGGTGCCGTCCAGCTGGGCAACAGCTCCGGTTTGGAAGCAGAGGCCATGCTGGGGCCCATGCCGGGGCTCATGCCGGGCCCCAAGTCGTTGCGGTCGCTGTGCAGCAGGTTGAGCAGGGACGTGGTGTACTGCTGTCCTGTGAGGCTCAGGCCCTGAGTGGTCAGGGAGTACGGCATGGGAGGCAGCCCCAGGCCCTCTGCTTGTCTGATGGGGAAGGGCGGCCAGCCAGAGGGCAACTCGTCCACGGGGCTATACGGCAGGCCGCCGCGCTCATCCTTGGGGGTCAGGAACTGGGCCTCTGGATAGGAGCTGGAGGAGGTGGCCGTCCACTGGCAGGAGTTTGAGTCCTCTGTGAAACGTGACAGGAGGGGGGGGCAACACACACACACACAGTGAAAGTTGTCAGGTGGATTACTTTATTCAGAAAGGCATCATGGTTAGAATGTTCCCTTCCACTCCTCCCCCTCTTCTACCAACATTTGTGTAGTTGGGCAGACTGGTTGGTGGGGTGGCGGGGGGGTTGGTCTCCCGTACCTGATTTGAGGGACTTGCGGTTCTTCTTGGGTTTGGCAGGCTGGGGCTTGCTCAGGGCCCGGGAGAAGTGTGCGTCCACCATGCTGCCGATGTCCCCCTGGAAGTAGGTGAGGATGACGCTCTGGGAGCTCTCCTCTACCTTCACAGAGATCGGGCTTCCTGCCACGTTGGCCATCGTCACCTAAAACTGGGGAAGAGAAACAGACGTTTGGATAGACAGTTCGTATATTCTTTAGCTTTAATCTAATTCACAAAATTATTTAACATTTTTTTTGTTATTCTATAATTTTTGGGGTTCTGTTTATTTATGTATTTTTTTGGCGGGGGGGTAAGTTATTCATTTAGATTTTCCCTTTGTGTTTTTGTGTTTATTTACATTTGTCTTTGTGGTTTATGGAACTTATCAACAGCACAGTAGAACAAGACAAGTGACAAAAGTCAACGTGCTGGAGATTTCCATAGAAATGTAAACTTTATGAACGACATAAGAAGTGAAGCACGTTTCACTGATTACTGCATGATGTTCCCAACAAGCTGTGTTTGGTTGCTTTGTATACATGGTATACTAAATCATAAATCACAGCTGATCAGTTCTGAGTATTGCATGTCAAAATGTAAACTGACACATGTATTCAAAAACTTGTTTCCCATGTTTGATTTTCGCTTTCAGCCTCATTCTCCTTGTACCTTCTTCTCGTTGGTGGATTCAGTACCAAATTAAAAAACCTTTTTAAATGAACCGTAACATTTTAAATGTACATATACTTACTTTTCGAACTGATCCTGACCAAGGAACAAGTCCTTGGAATGACTGATTAATGACAAAAAGTCTGATATAGTCGCCTACATGAGCCAAAACCAATCCTCATTAAAGGATATCACTTGATGCCGTTGCAGATGTCATACAAATCCATTAGATCCTGGCAGGCCAACTCACTGTTGCCTTCTTTTCTTTCTGCCTGTTGTCCTACAGCAAGCTATGTCTTCCTTCAACCTACTGTAGTCACTGTGTTAGCGCGATGTGCTGAAGGTGTGTGTGTTCAAGAACAGAGATGGGAATGAAGAGAATGCCAACGAGCAAGTTAGTCCGTAACCCGACTGACACCTTATCAGAGCATACCTCAAACAGACACAATGCCATAAATGTGTGCACACTTTAGAGAAATGCTTCTGAAGCGTTGCTCTATGTAATCTTTAGGCTGAACGCAGTGGATTTCATGTTTTCTACACATGCGTAGGGTCGAGCATCCATCCTATTTGCCATTTTAAATCAGACCCATGGACATTAGGTTTGCTCTCACAAGAAGCGAATCTTAATTAACACATATGCAGGCTTATTGGCTTCACAATAATCAATGCATTGGCTTAAGTAACAAATAACGGCAGCCTGGCGTTATTTGTGTTACAGCCTATACATACTAAGGCCATATGTAGGGTATATGTACTTACCAAATAAATATGAATACCACATGCTGCCTAACAAGGTCAATGATTGATGGAGGCAACATTCCCCTAGCTGTTCACCAGGCATCAATAAAACAGAGACATGAAACTGATATTTGGATAAATGTATATAGAGGTAAAATAGGCCCCTTCCTTTGTGTTACGTGTCCACATGAATGCCTCCTTGTCTATTACTTACATCACATTCTATAGTGACAGATTGAGCATGTTCCAGTGATTGTGTGTTGATATTATTTACGTATTTACCTATTTGTTTTTGGTGTTTAACTGAAATGCTTAGTATTTGTTTATTTGGCCATAGTCACCCAAATAACACCAGGCTTTATATTATGTTTTGATTTGGTGTTTTGCTGCAAAAAACATAGTTTCCTCTGTTGTTTCTCTTAAATTGCCACCAGAAAACAAATGTGGCCCTAGTTTATCCACTCAGTTTAGTTTATACTCAATTTAGTTTATACACAGTTTAGTTTATAGTCTATGGTGCAGTGGGAGACCACAGTGACCTATGGCCCCCCCAAGCGCTTGGCACTACACAGTCTGTCCACCAGATGTCGCCAAGAGGCAGTCACAATACTTATCACCAAATCCCAGACTGCCGGTGTTGCAGCTTTATTAACTCTTGACATATAGATAATGTAAAATAGCCTGGTGATGTCATAGTTCCTCAGCTTGCTGATTGCTTCCTGACAGACGTTTTTGAAACTCCCACAACGTCTCCATTGGTGCTGCACATCAGTGTTGTATTTACACTGCAATAATTTCCACAGGGCATCTTGTAATACACCCTGGGTAGTGGTTGAAGTCCACACAATGAGCTTGAAGTGACAAAGACAGCATTGACTTATAGCAGACAATTTATTAAAGTGAGAAAAACCTTGATACGGATCAGATATAATATGATTGAAATGTTTCTCCTGAGATTGCCAGTTAAGATACATATTCAACATGAAAAATGAAAAACACAGCTCTAGAATTAATAAACGCAATATTGTTGAAACCATATAACTGCTTGTATTTGCAACCATTAAAAGTTCTCAAAACAGCAGATGTTTGTATAGTCTCAGTAACCTTCCTGTGTAACATTATACTAATGTACATGTAAGCAAATAACTTAAAACCTCGCCTTCAGGATTATTACTGTCGCCGCCTAACCGCAGATGAAGTAGCCATAGAAAGGTTTCTCTGTGTGTTCCTTGTATATATGTGGACGGCACGTTTCATATCGGTGTCATGTCATACCGCCTGGACCCAGAAGGTTTAGGTTTTGGTTTTAATGTTGTTGGTATAATTGGTGGAGCACTCCCTCTGCTGGTCGACGGGCCCCGACTCTGTGGACAAGGAGGAAGAATCGGAGACCTTTATGATGGACGAGGTGCCCACGGAGCCCATAGAGTGTGAGTGGGCTTCCTGCTTCTTCTGCTTGGGCTGACTGCTTGCGGTCAAGGTGCGACTCCAGTCTGTAGAGGGAGAGAGTAATGGTAGAATAAATAAGAAACCTTATTCGTTCAGCACCTTCACTGTCAACTACTATGCAGCTGGTTAATTAGTACCATTTAAGAAGCTTTGGTGTCAAAGAGCAAAGAACTTCCTTGTTGCTGCTATTAATGTGTAATGCACACACGCGCACACGTGCACGCACACAGTATAAGTACCTGAGGAGTCCTTGTGCCTGAATCGGCCAAAGCTCAAATGTATTCTCCACTGTTTCCTCACGTTCTCCTTCATCAGACAGTGGAACAGAAAGATAAAGAAACCTAGAAACACACAATGAGAAATGAACCGGTGAATCTGAAATCACAGATCATAGAGTTGTATTCTCGATGCTTTGCATCCACTTTTACCAGTTTTGTTATACACAGTGATATGAATGTATGATTTGCTATTGAATGTTGACGGTAGGATATTGATTCATCCTATTCTTCAGGATGCTATGAAAAATGATAGACATACATTTGTATCCACGTGGACTTTGTTGTCAAACGTCACGTTGAATATTGATACAGCAGACTCTACATACGTATATTACCATTGAAAACAAAAACAATGCCACACAGGCACACATGCTACTAACCACCAACACAACAACAGATTAAGAGAGATCACACAGGACAACAGAATCGGTCCTGAGACGACGACGACGTCCCTCCGTACCCTGCAGACTGTTGAACACGCAGAACAGGTAGAGCAGCACCGTTCTCCCGGGCCCGAAGGAGAAGAAGGCGATGAGCCAGGTGAGGCCCAGCAGGACCGTGAGGCTGGCCGCGGCCCGCAGGTCCTGCATGGAGCTGGCCGGGCCCCGCTTCACCGGAGGCTTGTTGGTCCGCATGCGTCTGAGCTGGATCAGCACCACCACAAACACGCCGATGTTGCACAGCAGGATCAGCATGATGAAGGCCGCCACCGCCACGTAGAAGTGCACGTCACTCTGGATCCAGCAGCTGACGGGAGGAGGAGGTGGAGGAGGCGGAGGAGGAGGCGGTGGTGGAGGAGGTGGATATGGTGTTCGGGGTGGAGGTGGAGAAGGAGGAGTGGGGTTTCAGTGTCATCATTTTCAGGTTTATTAGTTCCCTTTTAACCTTTTGTTATTTTATATTTTGGTGACTTGCAACATATTGTCTTCTCGTAAATCAGTGGTTGGTAGGTGGTTGTTATATACAGTACTTACAATGGTTCAGCGTTATCTTCCCCTATATTGTTGCCATAGGCGTCTATATCTGTAGCCAGCACCAGTCCTACTACGACCAGGGGAACACCTGCAGAGACAAGAAACACGCCTTATTAAGCCTTATTATGCTGTTGGATAGGGATGTAGATTCCGATCAAATACACATAAACAATATACACATCACATAGGAATAGTACAATCCATGAATCAGCCAACGCTTCACACACTCTAATTCAAAACACAAGACAATGTTTTGAAAATAGCACAAATCACGAAAATGTTTACCCCATTTATTTGAAGTCTAAAAGTTAGTTCTACTATAATATAACAACAACAACAACAACAATAATAATAACAAATAACAATAATAAACAAACAATAATAAAATCATTACTACAATAGTTATAATGCTATTTTATCCACGTCCTTACCCCAGCCCACGACGCAGAACTTGAGGATGTAGGACGGCACGTACAAGTTGAACACCTTGATGAGGGCGAAGTACATGTGCAGGGCCTCCAGCCCCATCCACATGAAGGCGGCCAGCAGTGAGTAGTGCAGCAGCACGGCCGTCACGATGCACAGGCCGTAGCTGTGGAAGGAGGACAGCCAGGTGTTGAGCAGATACAGCAGGTTGAGGGCCAGCAGGGCTGCGGAGAGGTTGATCAGGATCTTTGACGGGTAATCCCGACGCAGCTTTCTACAGGGGGGAGAGGGGCGGAGAAATTTGTTGTACATAGGTCTTCGTTTTGATCGCTACTTTGCACTCTGTGTCTAACGTCTCCTTGTTTGTTGTCTTGTGCTCGTATGCGGCCTGTCTCGCATGTCTTGAATGCACTGTGACCGTGCACCATGCGAACGAAGTTCCTCGCGAGGAAAATCAAGTTCTATTGAATTGAATTGAATAAATGTGTACTTTACATTAACATTTGATTTAGTGTTGGATGTTTTAATCCAAAGTGACATGTAAGTTAGGTGTTCATTGAGATAGAGAAAGAAAAACAATTAAACAAAGAGAGAGACAGAGACAGAGAGAAAGAGAAAGAAAGAAAGATGATTTACATGATAGAAGTGGATAATTTGCATAAGAACTCATGTCGGTTGTGAGGAGTTAGGAGCTAGTGTGTAGCAGTGCAATGGACTCACCCAAAGGCCAAGTATGTGATCAGGGTGATGCCCAGGAAGATGGACGATATACCACAACCCAGGTACGAGATCACCGTGAGAATCTCACTGTCTCTGTCACTGATGGGGGCACTGGATACATCCTGGAGGAGTACAGCAACACCTTGAGTTCAAATGACACCTTGTATCGGAGCCATTGGTTAATGCTTCTTCTTGTGCTTAAATTTGCCCATGCTGTTGAGACAAATGGGGACTCACCAAAAGCACTGCAAAGCTTGTGAGGTGATCACATAAACAGCTTGTCTGATGAGCAGATATAACACGGGTCTCACACCCCTGGCTGTTCCAACCACCTTGACCATCTGCACACACACACACACACACACACACACACAGACATGGGCACAGTGGCCGAACGGGAACTACTACAAATGCATAAAACCACTCCATGTGATTTCACTGCAGTAGCAAGCTCCACAGAAAATATACCGTTGCAACACATTTTTCATTGTGAATACGAGTACATGACCACTTAAAGGTGCGGTTGGTAAGATTTAAGAGCATCATTTTTGGCGTCATTTGTTAGAAATGCCATAACCATAGTATAGGGATAGGCCATAGGGAGTAGAGAGGGAGGGCGCGTTTGTTTCAACATCTCTTGCTCTGTTCTGCTCCTTTTTGCTCTCTCTCTCTCTCTCTTTAGAACTCTCAAATCCCACCTACAGCACCTTTTACACCTTAAAGAACCTTAAAGCAAGAGAGAAACATACCGTTCTCACCAAAGTCCCAGAAGACGCACATCACCTTCGCGTGTTCCTGTTTGGACAAGCGACCAAGAGAGCGGTAAACATTCAATTCAACCCGCTACCTACGGCTGAGAAGCCCGCTGGCGAGCGCGTGCGTGTATCACCTGCTTGACTCTGTTGTTGGCGAGGGTCACCTCCACGCGCTGCTGCTGGAGGTTGCTCACTGTGCTGTCGTTGATGCTGGCAGATATGACATAGCTGTTGAGAGTCCAGTTACCCTCTGCTTTGATGGTGATGTCCTTTGTAAAACAAAACATTTTTAAAAAGAAGAAAGAATGAAGTGATTTTATTTAGACTTGTGGTGAAATTGAAAGTGAAATTGTGCACATGTAATAGGCTACTTTCAAGTGTAACTAGGAAATTAGAGATGTTCGCTAAAATGATTATTTTGTCGGCTTTATGGGGTCAACATTAATTTTTGTGTGAACACTGTGTGTGAACTCCACCACTACTTCCTGCAGGAGGAACATATTTGCAAGAGAACATTTACATTGAACAGGTCTTGTATTCGATAGAACTGGAACTGAATTCGTGTTTTGTTTCTGTCTGCTACGAGCAGGTTTTGGAGCGTTGGCGGCAGGGCGATAGTTGCAACTGTGTCTGGCATGGCATCAGCAAAGCTCTGGTCGACCACAATCTATTGAACAAAACAAAAAGAATGGACAATCCAACATGTCATGTAAATTACATTATTCCCAAAATGACAGAAATGACAAATTCTCTCTAGTGTGTGCACGGATATAATTAGTATGCCTCTAACGTCATTTACCTCTGGGATCATATCAGCAGAAAAGTTAGAAATGCAGAAAGTGATGCCGCTGAAGTTATGTGGCTGCACATTGTTCATTGACAGGGCGAGTGCAGGGGTAGCTACGTTAAACGAATCCTGTGATAACACTGCCTTGTCCCCGATCCTTTCTGTCAGATTCAGCACCCTTTTTTGAGAGATAATTTTGTTATTTTAGTATCATATTTATGTATTTGTAAATGTGTAAATGAAAAGAATTATTTTAAAAAAAACCTAACCAAATGTTTCCTTACATGTTAGCCACTGACTTCATGTCACTCTTGGAGATCAGAATATCCGAGATCATGCCGACAATTTCATCGCAGAGAACGTGCGTGACAACGCTGACGTCTATGACATCGTCTAGCTTTTCCACCACGGTAACCATATCTGAAGCACTGAGCTCTCCGTCGCCCCCACTGGCGATTCCGAGCTCAACGTCGATCAGGTCTTGAATCATCTGCACCACTTCAGCAGCGTTGTCTACGATAAAAAACGTCAGGATTATCAGCTGACACAATTTACATTTTATAAAATATTTGCTCTAGCTAGCTAGCTCTTTTTCTTTCTTTCCTGTTTTTTTCTAGCTAGGAACTTGAAGGGGAACCGGCACACACAGGTATTTTCTAATAACGGAAAGTACTGCTTCATAAACATGTGAAAAAAGAAACGCAGTCTGCACATCAACTCCGTTGGACCCCTTTAAGTGTTCATTTGATGGGATTTAATGTTAGCAATTTATTTCAAAAGGTCTGACAACAGTAGAGAGTGATATGATTAATATCAAATATATCTGTTACTACGCAGATTGCAGACATCTGCTGCCTGTTTTATACTCCTCCATCAGGACGCCCGCAAAGTTCAACAGAGACGGGAGACATGACACGGATCCTCACAGAGGTAGGCTACCTACGTTTACACTGGCACGTCATAATAACGCTTACACCAGTATTAGAGCATCCACGCCCGACGAAAGGGGCAGGTACACATCCCTGCGACTCAGTGCTGATGGAGCAGTATAAACTGGCCTTGACTTATCCAGTTAACATGTGTGTCGTCTACCATGTCTGGTAGGCTCCTACCGGCTGTGACATTGAGCTTGTTCAGGTCAGATATGTTCATGACGGCGTTGCACGCAGTCATATTGGGATCCTCCCAGCTGACCTTGTTAGTGTTGGCATCTAACTTACTGGAGACAACAACAGGACATTAAAGGCTATTTAGAATACAGAAGAAAATACATCTAGGCTACTGCTGTCACCATGAATCCACTTTTTAGTTTCTGTCTTAGAAAATTAAAACAGTCTGACCTTGTTTGCTTTGCGAGGCAGTGGCAAAATCTCTGTAATAGCGATCAAGAGCCCTATTTGACTTTATAGTTTAGCATAGATAAGGATGCCAGTTCCAATAAACATCAGCACATCAGGTGTTTCATTATCCAATCATAAAACTGATAGCCCTTATTTCTCACTTGTCGTGCCTTGAGCAATATTAATATCAAAGCTGTGCTGTGCTATGGTTCACAGGAGATTGGAGCCCTTCATTACACTAATACTTCACATGGAGGAAATTGATTTTGATTTTGATCAATGTTTTATCATGATCATAGCGTCTGGCTGGCTGTTCTCACCCTAGCATGTCAGAGTTTGTATGCAGAGGGCAGATTTTTCAACTGTCGCTATGGAAACAGATTGTCTTATATCAGTGCTCAGCACACAGCTGACAGGAACTGTTGTGAATACACACAAATGAAACTTCCGCAAATTGGTTTAAATATATCCTCCACGAGAGTTCCAGCCACCCTAGAATATTCTGAGAATAAGGTTAGGTTTTAGGGTTTGTTTCTTGGTTCTAGGGTTTGGTTTTAGGGTTTGTTTCTTGGTCCTAGGGTTTGGTTTTAGGGTTAGGGTTTCCTATTCGTGTTAGGTTTTTGTTTCTTGGTTCTAGGGTTAGGGGTTCCTATTAGTGTTAAGTTTTAGGGTTTGGTTTTTGGTTTTAGGGTTAGGGTTTCCTGTTAGGGTTAGGTTTTAGGGTTTGCTTCTTGGTTCTAGGGTTTGGTTTTAGGGTTAGGGTTTCCTATTAGGGTTAGGTTTCAGGGTTTGTTTCTTGGTTCTAGGGTTTGGTTTTAGGGTTATGGTTTCCTATTAGGGTTAGATGTTAGGGTTTGTTTCTTGGTTATAGGGTTTGGTTTTAGGGTTAGGGTTTCCTACTAGGGTTAGGTTTTGGGGTTTGTTTCTTGGTT
>OMKP01076078.1:0-10509 GCA_900302375.1 Bathygadus melanobranchus
CTCCTGGCTGGACTCTTGGCCTCCGCAATTAAACCTCTGCAGCGTATCCAGAATTCTGCTAAATTGTCCTGTGCTGCCTAAATTCTCCCATACCTAAACTCTCCCATGTGAGCCTCCTCTTCCGCGACCTCCATTGGCTCCCTGTAATTGCTCACATCAGGTTCAAGACATTGGTGCTGGTTTACAAGGCCGTCAGTGGAACTGCCCCCACCTACCTACAAGCATTAGTCAGATGCTTGTAGGTCCCAGCTCGAGTGCTCCACTCAACTACTTCAGCTGGCCTCTCGGTACCACCATCGCTAAGAGGAAACCAACGTCGCTCCACAAAGTCACAACTCTTCTCTGTCCTTGCACCGCAGTGGTGGAATGAGCTCCCGACCGATGTCAGGACAGCAGAATCGTGAATCAGCTTCCGCAAGAGACTCCTTTTCCATTCCACTCCGTTTCCATTCTTACCCACCTCTCCTCCCTAACACTTTCCCACCTACTCGAACATGGGGCTTGAACCCCATCCCCTCCTGGATCCCCAGCACTTGTATGTTTGTACATCCTGGTACTTCAAATAGCACTTTGTATTACGTTGTGTGGCATCGTATCCTGGCTATCTTGCTGTTTTACAGTAAGTGGTCAACCTAGCAGTTATGAGCTTGAAACTTGTTCTATTAACCTAGTTATCGTGAGCGCTTCAAACTTGTTCTATTCAAATCTTACTGTATCTTCAGTGATTTATTCCTCTTCGACAAATGTACTTAATGTAAGTGTAAAGTATTTTAGGTTAGGGAGACTTTGAGATGTTTTTGTATGCCGAAACACACGCACACACAACCAAAACTTGAAAGAAAGATTGATCAGCTGACTTGTGAATAAATAGCCACGAGCAAAGTGCAGAGAAATACAAACAAATCATGCTCTACGATGCATCACAGGGAAGCTATATTCCATTTGAGATTTATTATCTCTTTGCTGTCTCTTTTTATCTGTCTTTACTGTCTCTTTTTATCCTCATCCATGCTCCCTAGCTTAACCATATATGCTGTGTATAATAAATTATGATTGTGATGAATTGGCATACTTTATGATATCTCTTATACACCCGACTCTTAAGAGGATCACCCAGTATAACCCGTGTTCTGGGAGCAATGCCAACTGAAATCGGCTGCATTCCAAATCCTCTCCTTACTCTCAAAAGAGTATCTGGGTATGTTTCAAGCAGGTCCATTGTAGGACCTGTGACATAATACACAAAACCGTCTTGAGCCTTGAGCATCCGTTATGGTGAGAAAGTAAACATTCGGATAAGGAGATACATACACTGTATCTTTCACCGATCATAGTTAGCTTAAATCTTGTCCAAAAGTAGTTATTGTAATCTATAATTTAGCGTGTGTGATGAACAATGCTATTTTCATAAAATCTGCTTAATTTATACTCTAATATCAACAGCAGCTAATTAGTATATGATATTTGATGCATGATCAAAAAAATACCTGAAATAATCCCATTAACGTTAACCGGTAGAGACATGCCGTGCTTTTGTAGTTTTGTATCAGTATTTCCTTATTGTAATCAAATGATGATGGACTGTATTGTTCTCGCCAAAAACCATTTGCACAGACTCGTGCCAATGGCTTCAACCCACCCCTCTCTTATCTCAAAGCTGCATGATTACCGTTCCATCGCCTGGTCACCTCCTCTTCTTTCTACAGTCAAATGGAGGATGTGTTTCCCAGATGTGGCCGCCCCCAACACACGCACCCATACAATAACACAAAAAAGAAAAAGAAAAATATCATTCAATTCATTCATTTTCTTACAACCAGCGAGGCCTGATCCTCAATAACCTGCAGCATCTGCACAACACAGCTGCTATATAGAAAACAAAATGGTGACCTCAAACTGTGTGTTACCACAGCAGGGACTCATAACTAATAACACATGCCAGTGACAAGAGCGCGTTAGGTTTGAGAGCAACCTCCTCCGTTGTTCTGACAACTGGGACGAACGGGCCAGAATGTGCTTGAGTGTTCTGTTCGCTTTGGGGTCTTAATTAACAGACATTTATTGAAATCATGTGGTGTTAATGTGTGTGTGTGTGACCACAAAGCCAACGAGATCAGCAGGAATCACAGAATCTGATTCACAACGTTATATTGAATGTGCTTTGCCCGTTGTTTTGGGAAGTCAGGATTTACAACACTTTCTAGTCTCTGGGAATAACTAACTACATTGCAGTCGAATTGAATAAAGCTTTTCAACAACAAAGTCAAAGGGCATAGCCTTTGACACATAATGGGTGTCTACTCTGCAGGTCTCCACGACACCACATTCAAAGCTTTAGTGCAGTGTTTCTCAAATGGGGGTACATGTGCCCCTCGGTGTACTTTGAAGGATTGCAAGGGGTACTTGGAACATTAACAAAAAACATTTTTTTTAATGTTGCTTATGAACAATTGTACAATAATTCCACCTTATGAAAATGAATAAATACCACCTTAATACAATTGAGTAAATCTGAATAGTAAGATAGCAACAAGTTTGGTAAATCTTTCCAATAAGAGCATATCACTTTAACTGTAAAGGGGTACTTGGCTGAAAAAACATCTTAGAGGGGTTACACTAGTAACAATAGTTTGAGAAGCACTGCTTTAGTGCATGGAAATCACAGTGTGTCTGTGATCTCTGTGATGTCGGTATGCGATGTCTTCATTGAGCTGAGGTCACACAACACATGCATAAAATGCCTTCTCCCCTTGTGTGTGTGTGTGTGTGTGTCTCTCCAGTGTTCCAGGATGTCCATGTGATGATCTTCATCGGCTTCGGCTTCCTCATGACTTTTCTGAAGAGATACAGCTTCAGCAGTGTGGGTGTGAACCTACTGCTGGCTGCCTTCGGTCTGCAGTGGGGTCTGCTGACACAAGGGTTCTGGCACCTGACGGACGGAAAGATCAAAATCAATATCTTCAAGTATGTCAAGACAATGGCAACTCATAGGATGCGGACCAAGATAACATATTGACCTATATATTTTACAAAGCTCACACAACATGTTATTTACAAGTTAAGACAAGCACAGCTCACAAATACTATAAATTCCACCACAGGATCCAGAGAGGAAACTGCGTAGCACAGATGTTGTTGGGTAGTCTTCTGTTGGGTAGGCTTCTGTGTGTCCAGCCTTGACGGATTCAACAAATTAGCTTAATAGTCTAGCTAGTGGGCAACGTCACGCGTGTTGTTAAGGCTTTAGGGTCATAACTCATTTAAACACATTGCTCTGCCCTGAATCGCCCTGGATAAGTCATAACTGTTCTAACATTAATACAATGAGAATAATAATAACAATAATTAATCATTTATTCTTTTTATATAGCACTTTTTCTACAGACTCAAAGCGCTTTATATGATTTTGATGATAGATGATTGATGATAGAACCAAGATTTAAAAAAACAGAGTAAATACCCAGAAAATTGTTGTTGTTGCTATTGTTCTGTCTCTCTCTCTTTTTTGTGTGGTTTTCCTCTGGCCTCATCTGTGTTTTCCATCTTCTCCCGATGAAAGAATAATCAACGCAGACTTCAGTACAGCCACCGTCCTGATCTCATTTGGAGCCGTTCTGGGGAAGACCAGCCCGGTCCAGTTGCTCATCATGACTGTGCTGGAGATCGGCATCTTCTCCATCAATGAACACTTGGTGGCTAACGTATTTAAGGTGAAGTACCCCGATAACCCAATCATTTCGCTGGACTTCAAATATAGCCATCATTGTATTGTTGACGCGGTGGCTTCGCTTCACTCTTCTTAACCATAGGCTAATGACGTAGGGGCCTCCATGATCATCCACGCCTTCGGAGCGTACTTCGGCCTGGCTGTGGCTCGAGTGCTTTACCGGCCAGCTCTCAAGAACGGACATGAGAACGACGGCTCTGTCTATCACTCAGATGTGTTTGCCATGATTGGTAAGGGACCGTTCTGTTCTCAACAGCACTGTTGTGGCGCTAATACCACTAACTGCTGTCACAGTAATAATGGAAAATCAATGTATTATCTCCACAACATTATGTACCATGACTAGGTTGGTTGCATTGCATTTGTAGTCTTCCCTCATGTGAAACACACACACACACACACACACACACACACACAAACACAAACAAACAACAACAAAACACAACAACAACAACAACAGTAATAGTAATAAATAATTAAATAAATAAGATAAACAAACAAACAAATAAATAAACAAATACCATATACAATGAACCTTCTCACCATAAAAATACAATGCATGATTATCGTCCACTGTTGTAAATCAATCATGACTGTTGTTGGCTTCTAGAACGTAACAACAATGTCATTGCTATGAATCAGACCCTCGGTGTTCCTTCCTCTACCAGGAACCATCTTCCTCTGGATGTTTTGGCCGAGCTTCAACTCCGCCATTGCGGATCCCGGCTACACTCAGATGATGGCGGTGATCAACACCTACCTCTCCCTGGCGGCCTGTGTGCTCTCTGCCTACGCCATCTCCAGCCTGGTGGAGCACAAGGGAAAATTGGACATGGTAAGTGAGGAGGAGGTGCCTGGTGGGCCAGTAACACCGCTATATCCAGAGTAACCACTTTCAAGGTACGTGGTTCGTACAGTAAAGTAAAGTTCAAGAAAACTACAAGGTACTTTTAAGGTACCTAAACCAAAAATGTCCAGACCTTTATCCTTTATCTTCACATCTAAATTGTTACTATAAACTAGCATGATGTTGCTTAAGTGATGACAAAGTCCACCTGTTCGATAGTAGCTGAAGAGCAGGTACAATAGTTAGCTAGCTACCTTCAAGCAGATGGTCGCCCTCATGATGTGGAGCAGAACAGAAAAACACTCCCTTTTCATTTTTCGGAATTCTTTACTTTAGGTCCACATTCAAAACGCCACCCTGGCTGGCGGTGTTGCCGTGGGAACCTGCGCCGACATGAACATCGGACCGTTCGGTGCCATGTTGATTGGATTGGTGGCCGGAATCATCTCCACCCTCGGCTTCAAATACCTGTCTGTGAGTGAACGTCAACGATGACTTTAAAAATGACCATACTGTGACCTCTTATAATGACCTCTCTAGTCCTGTAACAAAAAGGGAGACCACGCATGAAGAAAGGCCTACATTATAAGAATGTATTACATAATCTAAATAACAAGGATCCAATGAGGTGTGAGTGGGTAACATCAGTAATGTGTGTAATGTGGATGTGTGTTAAAATGGTTAGGTGTTGTAGAATGTAACCTGAAAACAACAAACCCTGAACAGTAGCATAGCCAGCCCTGCAGCCAGAGAGACAGAGAATGTTAGTCCTGATCTGGACCAACCTATGTAGACCATGGCCACATTAACCTGACTACCCTCCCATAGCAACCTGGCAGATAAGTGGGAGGGGCGTCACAAGAAATAAAATACATATGTGTGTAATGGTTATACCATTTTTTTTTTCTGTTCTCTCTCATAGCCCATTCTGGCCTCCCACCTGGGTATCCAGGACACATGCGGCGTCCACAACCTGCACGGCATGCCTGGGATCCTGGGAGGCCTGGCCGGCATCGTGGCGGTGGGCATGGGGAAAAAGGAGTGAGTATAAAGGGCTAAATCGCTAACTATGAGGGCTAACTCGCCAGCCATGCTGCTTGATAGCCACAGACTTTCATGGAAAAACAGTAGGCTGACATAAGAATGTTTCTCAAGAATAAAACACGCCCATCCACGAGTCAATCCATCCAGGGACTTTTTACTCTATAAATGGTTTTAGTCCCCCCACTGTGGGAAAATCTCAGCTGCCATCTGAAAATTGCTATAGCTATAACTGTAGCTACAACTCAAGCCACTAGAGGTTGCTAACGGGAAAACGTGCAGCTTGAAAGGGATGTTTAGAACATTTTGTTTGGATTTTGTTTGATTTTGTTTGGATTGTCTTCTTTAAATTTTTAGCGGCAAGGCCGCCATGCAAGCGGCTGCCCTGGCCTCATCGCTTGGATTTGCTTTGGTTGGCGGTGTCATTACAGGTGTGTACACTTGAACCCGCATGACCTCTCAGAAACACCATTATAAAAAGCAATCATTGAAAGACTTTGCTATAGGTAGAGTGTGAATTCTCACATCTAATGTACAAGAAATGTGTGTGTCAAGGTGTGAAAAGGATTTTCTTTTCCGTTTCCATTTTATGCTAGGTTTCATCATGAAACTGCCATTCTGGGCACAACCTCCAGACCAGAACTGCTTTGATGACTCAATCTACTGGGAGGTAAATCTAAATCTAATCTAAATACATAGGACCTTTAAATAGCACCATTCATATACTATCAGGCAATATTAATTACAGATACAGTGTTTATAATCCACTGTTACTGTCTGACATTATTACGAGACACCGTGGAGTGGTTATTCCTCTTAAACCACAGTTACCACCAATGATTAGATATTAGTTACTTTCATCATAAAGTTATTAGTATTTTATCGACTTCATCAATTACAATTCTCTTCTGCGGCACTTTGAGCATGTTGTTTGTGCATTGTCAAGGAAACATCTGGTTGATAGTTGTATTTGACCATGACTGCTAATGTTGGATTTGTTGCACATTGATTCGCAACTGCTCAAAGGCGTCCCCGAAAAATAGTGCACACCTTGGGAACATTATTGACCGATCAGGATCAAGTCGCAATGCTGTGGTCTAAGAAGCAAACAAGCTACAACAAGCTAATGATGTGTTCCAGGTACCAGAGGACGAAGATGAGCACGAGGAGAGTCTCACAGCGGAGCACTACAAGAACAAGGCAGAGGTGTAGACATCTGCTGCACAGCTTCCAGTTGGGTCCCGAGACGAGCGGCGCTGAGATCCAATGAGCGAGCCGTCACTTGAGCCGTCCAATGATGAACGTCCAATAATTAACAGCAACAGAATAACTACAGGCTGTTGTCACTCCTCAATTTCAAGGGGTCAACGACATCGTTCAGGGGATTTTTCTATTACACTGAGGTTTAGTATCAGTACAAATGTTCAAATCACTGTAGAAAACAGTAGTCCTCGCCATTTAATTTGTATTAAAACCTTACCTTTTTCTTTTTTTACTTATTATTATCATCAAAAGTGTAAAAGCATGTTTTATGCCATTAGTATGGTGTTTCTATATTATTTTTATACATTGTTTGTTATGCCACAAAACTGACAAATATGCTGATCTGTGCCATGCCTACTATTCTTTGTTTGAGCACATCAAAGGGCAAGCGTCAGCCTGTAATTGCAGGCTGCTTCACTGGAGCCCACTCCTACTGATTGGAGACCTCAACTCAACCGACCTGGGTCTGAGCAGGGTAGTGATAGTAACTAAATAACACTTTTCCCAATGTATAAACCTTCATGTGGCACACTGTTGCCATACATTTCATGTTAACCAGCCGTAACCTGCCATTACTTAAGCCATCTGTGAATTGTGTTAGAAGCCATGCATTTTGGCGCACAAAATCTGTTTCATGTTTCTTTTCATCTGTATTCAATTGCTATGATTTTATTCTCCTGTGTACAGTTATACATTTTGTAGTGAAATGGACACGTCGTTTTGCTTGAAGACCTGTAAACGGAGAGCAATAATGTGTTGTGGTACAACTGTTGAGTTGTAGCGCAGTGTTGGAGTGGAACATTAAACCTTCGGAAGGCAGGGCCAGTTGAAACAGAATCGATTGGTAATTCATCTATCAAACAGTATGTGGTGTGCAACAAGACAGCAATGCATTATGGGTTTTCTTATACAAAGTGTGCCTTTTTTTGTAGAGATACTAATACCGTCACATTAAATATGGTTTTATACAATACTGGTGTGCATTTGTGTGCTTTAGATAAATAAAATGTGTATTTTAAATATTTGTATTATGTGGAAGGGATTATGGCATAAAATACACATTCATCTATCTTAAATGTAAAAAAAAGATTGATGAGATTGATACACCTAGCCACGACTTCCAGTCTCTTGTGACAGGGTTAGGGTTAGTCTCTTTCGTTGTACAAGAGAAGTAAAACACTAGTAGGCCTACACCTAGAGGTAAAACACAGTTTGAGATGTAGGGTTCATGTTGTGAATCATGATCATGTGTTGATGTGTGGAATCACATGCTTACCTCCAGACGACAATAGCAGGTGTGCAATACCTAGCTCAAGTAGGACTACAATGAAAGTTTCACAAGAGAGTGTTTTCATCACATAGAGAGAATGTGATACTTTTTTTAATGTATTATCCTTTATGCCTATACTTAAGAATTATTTGAATGGTTCTTGATTTGATTTTGACGTTTTAAGCCACTGTCACATTCAATATTTATTTATTTATATTTATTAAATATGTATTATCCTTTATGCATATCATTAAGACTTATTTGAAAGGTTCTTATGAACAAAATCAAGGTGAAGAGTTTTAAAACGTAACCACTTGAGGCAGTAGTGGTTGCTTTCTGTTTTTTCTGCAAGCAACAAACCGTGTTGCATTATGGGATATAAGATGTCCCCCAACGGGCCAAGTTAGCTTATTCGGTATTTGGGGTTTGTTTTATAAATGACTTTGTTTATGGTTTTCTATACATACGTATGTTTACAGGGTTGCGTGGCATTCACACGAAGCTATGGTGAGTGGCAATGTGTTCGCTCGCTAACTGCTGTAAATCCACCTTAAATGTGGTTTAATTGCATAGCTTTCTGGCTAGCTGACGCTTACACAGCGGCTGAGCTGTTGTTCCAGTACATTGCTAAACAAAATACAGACAAGAAACAGTTTTGCTTCCCTTCCCTTTGCATTATATAAAGTACGCATTCTAACCTAATAACAGTACATATTCGTGGTTTGCATACTTGTAAGATCACCGTAGCCCTGCTAACTGTCAGCCACTAGCATAACGAAACCACTTGCACACTAAGTCTGCGTCAAAACATCACACACGGGTCACATCTTCAACTACTTGATAGATTATTTTTGTGTTTTCAGTCAACAAAGATGGAGTCCAAAGTAAGAAGTGAATCGAGTTCAAGAACGAATGAAAGAAGGAGATCAAGAAGCACAGGCAAGTGAAGTTGTTCCTCTCGGTGTCTGTGGTTCAGCGTTGAACGTGTCAGGCGAATACCACACAGAAATTCTGTCGAACTTGGTTTTAGTAGGAACTATTTGGGACAAATCCCAAATATTCTAATTAAATATCGAACACGTATGCACTACTTGCATACGTAGCTAACACTGCTGCACATCCATGTTTATTATGTTTATATAGACTCTCAACAGACTGTGTTCAAATGTCTCTCTTAAGATTTCATGTAGTGATGGCATTCAGGTTGAATAATGATGATTTCGGTAATCGTTTGCATTTTAAGTTGTCTGCACGATGTCAAGTGTAATTAATTAATTATTTTTCTAACCAACAGTTAACAACAGCTAGGTCTAGATCTCACTTAATGGGTCGTCCAAGAAGTACTTGGTAGTGGAAATAGTAGTAGGGAAGCTATCTATTTTAATAGGTTATATTTATTTAGTTAGTCTATATTTGCGTCCTTCAGGCACAGAGAAAAGGAAGCGGAAGCGAAGCCGCAGCAGGTCCTCCTCTTCCAGCTCATCGTCGTCGTTGTCCTCGTCTTCCTCGTCCTCGTCTTCCTCCCGCTCGTCCAGCGGTAGTCGCAGCAGCTCCAGCAGTAGCAGCAGCGGTGAGTCTGCTCCACCTCCACCTCCACCTCCACCACCAGCTATCCACACTGGAACACTGTTAAGAGATGCTCATTTATGTTTAACGTTAATGTTTAAGGGGCTTTTGTCGTGCCGCTGTGGGATTCTTCATTTATGTTCATTTATGTTCATTTATGTTGTATGTATTAATTTGCTTTTTTTTTGGTCAGATTCCCGAAGTAAATCCAGAAAGCAGTCAAAGAAAAGGAAAAAGGAGAAAAGCAAAAAGGTAGCCTACCGTTCCTCCATTGATGCCGACCAGTCGACCAAGTGGATAACTCTTTAGTTGGTTTGTTTTTTGTCCCGTCAGAAAGGGAAGAAGGAGAAAAAACACAAGCGGAAAAAGGACAAGAAACCTAAAGTAAAAGAGGAAAGCGGACCTGTACAGATCTCCAAGGTAACCCACGCCACACCGCACCGACGCTTGTGATGTAGTGGTGGTTGATAATTAAAAGAGGAAAGCTCTGGACCTGTACAGATCTCCAAGGTAACCCACGCCACACGCACCGACGCTTGTGATGCAGTGGTGGTTGATAATTAAAAGAGGAAAGCTCTGGACTGCAGATCTCCAAGGTAACCCACGCCACACGCACCGATGCTTGTGATGCAGTGGTGGTTGATAATTAAAAGAGGAAAGCTCTGGACTGCAGATCTCCAAGGTGGTCCACTCTACATGCACGGTTGCTTGTAATGCAGTGGGATTAATAACTCAGTTCTAACTGCTTTTGCGTTCATCATCTTTGTTTAAGTCTCGTTTAATTTTGTACGTTGG
>OMKP01076107.1:7386-21587 GCA_900302375.1 Bathygadus melanobranchus
GGGGGGCGATTGCAGGAGTTTTTAATTCAGTTTCTGCTAAAGCAAGGATTCATTGCGATGCACTGTTTACATCGATAACCAATCGTCCAAGCAGTTCACAATGTCCTAAATGTCCAATGCTAATTAGAGAAGGATGCATTTCATTTGGAAGTGCCTATCGGTTTAACAATCATGGTTTTGGTTTGTACAGCGAAAGTGTGTGGGGAAGGATGACGCAGAGAAAGAGTTTGGCCAAACGGGTAGGACTTCAACGATCATTAAACGTTGTACATTCAATGAAACCTACTTCTACAATAATGGTCGCCGTAGAGCCCCATACTCCAGCCATTGAGATGCTTATAGAGGATAGAGTCCCATCTAACTACATAGCAAATGCTTCTAACCTGTAACATTGAACCGTTTCTGTGAGAAACTGCAACGCGTTTCCTATAGGGTTTTCTTGTGACTCTATCCTGAGATAAACAATGGTAGATATCCCGATTAAGCATCTCAGTGGCTACAGTCCCAGATGGGGCTAGTTGCTGCACTGTCTACAGCCACAAACCTGACTTGTCACACGTGTTTCAGAACTCCGGTGCCGTGGCAGAGGAAGTTGACGATGCAAGATTAACACAACCCAGTACTTCCCAGGTCCAGAAAGGGCTGGAGAAACTTACGACCACTCAGATCGATGAAAAGGTAAAACACACTATACACACACTGCACCCCATATATATTATACAACTTATATGAACTATGTCATTTTCCTGCTGTACTATAGACCACTGAGCTGGTTCAGTATTTTCTAGTGAAAGACCAGAAGAAGCTCCCGGTACGTCGAGCAGGTATGACCCATAGAACACCGCAGTTATGATTTTTATATACGACAACATCATGCATGCTGTTAACGAATGGGCTTGTGTTTCGTGTATCTACGGCTTCTCTTCCCCCCTCTTTCTCTCTGTCTAGACATCGTCAAGACTGTTCTGAAAGAATATAAAAATGTCTACCAAGAGATTATGAAGCGGGCGTCGGACACGTTTGAGCAGGTTCGTTTTGAGCTGCCACGACTTCCGTTTTTGTTTAGAAAAAATTTCGAGGCACAGTGATGGGCGTCTTCTTATTGCTTCCCTTGGACAGGTGTTTGGGTTCAAGGTGGTGGAAATAGATGCCAAGAACCACGTCTACATACTCGTAAACAAGCTGGAACCAGCAGAGGGAGCCCCAGAGAAAATGTAAGAGTTTGACGCCCGTCCGTCAAACCCAACAATTGATCCGATGACAAATGCCCGTTTTAACTGAAGCCGCCGTTCTTTGCGTTCCTCTCATGTAGAAGTTCTAGCAATCCAAAGACGGGTTTGCTTTTTGTAATCCTGAGCATTGTGTTCATGAAGGGGGGAGTCGTCCGAGAATGTGAGTGATTCAACTTGAAACACCTCCACTATCCAACACTCAGCTATTGTTTTTATTCACTTTCATCTGTTCTGAGATATGTCAATCTGTTCTAGAATAGTTATATCTTGTATGTGTTAACTTTTATACATTTTTTTATTCAGCCCTGGTCTGGAATACTCTAAAAAAGATGCAAGTTGATCCCGGGTAAGACAGTCGTGTGGATTAAGGCGTTCCTCATTTGCTTATGTGGGTATTTGCATTATGCCAATGATCCTTGTTTTGCTTTAGGGAGAAGCACGAAGAGTTTGGTGACGTGAAGAAATTGGTCACAGATGAGTTTGTGCGTCAAAGGTGAGGAAAATCTTTTGTCAAAAATGATCAAATGTCAGGGCTCACCACTAACTTTTAATAGTGGTTGCCAGGCTGGCACCCAGGCATCAGCTTTTGGTTGCAGAAAATGAAGATATGGTTGCCATTTTTGTAACTTATTGATTTTCTGTCCAACAATGCTAGGATACTTAGCCTTGCAAGACTTCACAAATGGCCTGTTAGTTTTTCATTCATCTGGTTCTTTATCATTTTTATCAATTTGCATATTTGTTTGTGATGTTGACTGGTTAGTTAACTTTTCACCCCACAGTCAACATCTGTGTTTGTACACATGCAGTGTTGGCTCATTCTGGAGTTTGGCTCATTCTGGTTCCAACTGTAACAGAAATATTGAAATATCACTAATGCAACAAATGTCTTTATTTTGGGGTGCACATTTGCTATTTGCTGTACCTGTTTTTTTATGTTAAACAGTTGTGGCCACTGATGGCAACCAAAGCCCATCAGTGACCACTGATTGCTGGCCCCCCCCACCACCCCCACCCTTTTCCAATGCTGTGAGGTGTGAAGTGTTCACTTCACACTGTCTCACATGTAGCTCAGCGGGCTAGAACGCTTGACTGGGGACCACAAAGTTGTGGGTTCGAGTATCACTGGTGTGATCAGAGCCGCTTTCTCTCAGACCATAGATCCCGGTTTATACCACACCAAAGAGCAGAAGGAGAGTGGGGGAGTTCGGCACCTTCAGCAGAGTGGCTAGAACGTCACTTGCTCCATACATCATGACTTATTCATTCAGACCGATACATGGGATCACAGTCTTGTCACGGTTTATCTTGATGGCTGCCTCACTGCACTGTATTTGGCTTGTGTCATTGCCAACGAATACTCACTCGCTGTTTTTTGTGTCAAACGTCTGATTGTAGGGTGTAAAATGCATCAACTGAACAGTAATTATTCAGGGGTTTTATGATTTGTATCTGTCGTGTCATAATGCATTTCTTGCATAACAAGAGTTTCAGAGAATATAAATGCTGCATTCCCCTGTCCGTCAGGTACCTGGAGTACACCAAAATCCCTCATACAGAGCCGCTCGAGCACGAGTTCCGCTGGGGTCAACGTGCTGAGGTAGAAGTGTCCAAGCTCAAAATCCTGGAGTTCCTTGGTCAGGTAGGGTAGTGTTTTGGTCACTCCTATTTATACAGAATATCCTCCAAAACATACGCCCACAATAATAATAATAATAACACAGCAAATAGTACGTTGATTAATCAATGGGATTAATAATCAGTATGAAACATTCCCTTCGGTATCGAAGAAATGGGAGGTGTTACAGAGATGCAGTTTGTGATCTGTGCTCAGAATTACAGCAAGCCCACTCCACTACTAGACTAAACTAGTGAAGATAGTAGAAGAAGTCTACTACCTGTGCCCTGGTACTTAAAAGGAGCAGACCCATAATTAGTCTTACCTCTGTCCTGCGGTGACCTCTGTGAAAAGGTTCTATGGAGCACTTCTTACAGGCCCAGGCTCTCTGCCGTCTCCCCCCAGGAGTTCTGCTGTAACATAGGACTGTTGGATCTGAGATTAATGGAAACCAAATTGTGTGGGTGTGCCACATGTATAATACATGTGTGTGTGTGTGTGTGTGAAGTCAATGTTAATTTTTGGTTGACTGTGAGAATGTATTTACGAACATTAGGGGGTGCTGTTGCTCTTGATTTCACCAAAAACAAAACTTGTCTGCCATAAGATAGGTAGGGCTTAGCCCATTTAAAGCAGCTGTCACTCACTGATCCCACCCCCAAAGACAACAGCTTTTTAAACATTTAGATATTAAAATGTCCTTTTTAATGGCCACACTTGTCCACTGTGTCCCAGCTCCATGACCAGGACCCTCAGCGCTGGAGTCAGCAGTACAAGGAGGCCACCAACCCAGCCTCAGACAGCGCTTCCCAGCCCAGCACCAGTAGCCAGAGATGAGCCAGAGAAGCTTAACCAATTATTTGCCAATACGATCAGTTATCATTTCCAGCCAATCCAAGAGAGCAAATCCAATTACATGTGCTTTAGAGAGATTGTGACGAGAATTGTTGTGCCATGAATATACACACACACACACACACACACACTGTTATTATAAGGCATCATATCTTTTATTAGTTCAAGGTGCCAATGTAAATATTTTCTTTCATAAAATAAAATCTTTTTTTGTATGTCTTTTGAAATGCCTCAATGATTGCTTTAGTTGTATCTCTCTCTCTCTCTCACGCACACACACAGTAGCACAGTACTGACAGAACATTTACACACAATGCCCAACATTACGACACTTAGCACACAGGCAAAATACATGACGTGATAGCACACCAGGACACACTCATGAATCAGGGTTAGGGTTAACCCTAACCCTAACCCACACACACACACACACATTTAGTTTAAGTGATCACATGATTGATCAAGGAGGTCACGTCTACATCATACTTGGTCATACATAAACGCGACATGTTGAACTGTCAGAGGAGCGGCTATCTCACCCCCCTTCAACCTGCTTCTGATATCAAGGACAACACGCAAGCTTGAGAATCACACGTCACCAACTCAGTACAGCATAGCCCTCGGACACGCACAGCTGAGCCAGTTTCCATTCATACACTTATTCATACGATTCCATTAAATTGCACCTGTGTGGGAACCAAGGCAAGTCTGATCAGACAATTAGCTGCACTTAATATTGCATACGTTAATTACACACTACTCAAGAGTGCCACATTTGAACAGTTCACCGTTGGGCGTTAGAACGAGGATATGTTAAACCAACGGACATCACAAGATGTTAGGATTTCAATGGGTTACAAAGTACGGCTCAAATGAGGTAAGACAGCCGTTTAGTCCTCGGTACACGTGCCTAGCTAGGCTAACTATTCATTGCAGGATTGTGCGTACGGCGCATAGTAGTGTTATGTACATTTGACTTGAGGCACACAATGGTGTTGGGCAGTGGAACACCAACTTCCCCTCAAAGTTCTGTCCACGGGGGATTGCGTTTATAAGTCATCATTCTTATTTTAATTAGATCTGTGTTATACATTCAGACCACATCATCATTTTTGGATATCCTTGGAATGCACCTTTTTGTTCTTTTAATATGGCCATGCGTTTCAAGTTTTATATATATATTTTTTTATTTTGTAGTGTATTTTTTTTTGTATAAATTGAAATAAAATGTCAACTGTTTCAAAACATTATGTGGGTCGCTGCATTGGGAAACAGGAGGGAATATAAAACCGGATGAAGATTAGCATTTGGGATTTAGAGTATCCAAACAGTATCATTAGTATTCTGACCTCTGCTCCACAACATGGTTTGCTGGAAGCAGGAAGTATTTTCCATGGGCATTTGGCCAGAGCACAGCATTATAAAGTGCATTGCAAATGGGCTTCCCTCCAGTGATGATGCAAAGTCATTGACCATGGACTTACCATGGCAACAATCGATATGGATACAATCAAACTTATACAAAATGGCTTTTTCTTTCGTTTGTCGAATGTCTCTACGTTCCCGTGTCCATCTGTCTAGATGTGGTCTGGTACGGTCTCCAGAGCCTCCTCTGGATCTCTGTCCACGTCAACGTTCTGGAAGACAATGCGATCCAACGGTTACCACAATGGGATTATACAGTCTGTGGTTGTTCACGGGCATATTAGATCGAAGACATGTCTGACTCTGAGAGAGAGAGACTGACTGACTGGTTCCGCTACTCACCTCTGGCCGATCCCTGTGCGTGTTCACAGCCTCTATGTTGAGGAACACTGTCTCCACTTTACAACCTGACAAGGGGGTCAAAGTCAATAGATTAGGATGAGAGACGGCCCGCGTGACCCGTAGGTTACAGCACGGAAAGGAACAGGTCAACGTTTGCAAAGGGCAATAATATTGTTGTTGTTGAGCAGTACGGCAATCACAACTGACCGTAGGCAACTGGGGTGAGCTTCAGAACGGTGTGCAGAGGACACTTCAGGTAGGGCAGCTCATCTTAGGAACAGAAAACCATTCATTCATATCAATGAAATGCAAACGCAAACATACGTTGTGGTTAACTGCCGTTAAAGCCTTCAGGGACTACCTTAGTCGGTGTGTATACCTTTTGAGCTAGTGAAGAAGTATGAAACGGTGTGTTTCATACTGTGTCAGTGTGAAACGGCAAATGTTCTATGTATGCAAATTGGTGGATACTGTAATCCACTATCCTTGCCAATACCAGAGAGTGCGTACATTCATAAACATGGATGGCCCCAGTGCGAATCACACCCCTGGCAATTCACATTAATGCCTTGCTCTACCAGTTGAGCTGGATGCACATTCACACGATGTATGGGAGGATGTTGGCATCTAGTTCACGCACCAGCACTCTTGTCCAAGAAGTAGGCCAGCAGGCACCGCATGACGGCCTGGTGACAGACTACCAGAACGTTCTCCTGCCTTTCCAGCTCCATGATGACTGGCTCCAGGCGCTGCACGAGGTCTTCGTATGACTGCAAACAAAGACATTAAGTAAACCCACCCGACAACACATTAACAGGTTTCATTGTTTCTTCACACATACTGTAAACTGACACCGCAAGACACAGAAACATAACTCAACAAGTGACACAAACGGGAAAGGCGAGAGTGTTGTGAATGTTTGGTAAAGTTCCAGAAGGCCTTACCTCTCCTTTGGGGTATCGGTAGCGGTACTTGTCTTGGTCTCTCAGGGCGAACTCCTCTGGGTAATTCTCTTGGATCTCTTCATACGTCATATCTTCACACACACCCTGAGTGAGCACCGAGACAAACGCACAAGGAAATCTCATCGTCGTTTCACTCTTAATGCCATGCAATCTTCTTCCGCTAAAACATTGTATTGAACGCAATGCAGTAGCTAAAAGAAAGGTTACGCATGATTAAAAACCTACGGCTTACTTAAACGTACGCTGACTTGACACCCAGGTAAGAGCAGTGATGTAGAAAGTACTAGGAAGTCAATAAAAGTTTTTGGGCAAAGTCCAATCCATTAGCATGATGAGACAATTATTTCTCTGATTTTAGTAACGATGAGTCCACTGCAAATGTATTGGAGTACCACTTTTTAAATGTGGCGAAGTAAAAGTGAAAGTCGACAGAAACGTAAAAACTCGGATGCTCCAAAAAACGACGTAAGCACTGTTCTGCACAGTATTTACACTGTGTTACTTTACACCACTGTGTAAGAGCTGCCACTCACGGCGTCTATTTCATTGAGGGCCTTCCACTGTTCATACTGGACCCCCAGAGCCTCTGCAGTCTGGATGGTCCTCTTCATGTGACTGGTCCACACCCTCAGATCACTGATGTTCTGACCGTGCATGTAGGTGCCAAGCGCACCGGCAAACTGAAAGGAACACAACGGGGAACGTTTGAGTTGCTACTGCATACATGGAAGAGACACTTCCTGCATGTAAAACGTGTCATCATTGTATAACACCCATGTGCCTTGTCAAGTATAAATACACCTTGTGTAGAACGAGCCACTGTCCAGTCTTGCTCTCCCACCTTGAGAGCCTGCCTGCACCCGATATCGCATTAAACCGGATTGAACTGCAAATCTACATGACGCTGCATACTTTTGGTCTTCAACTTCATCCAAACGGAGCAGATTTATCACCTTTCAGCAACATATTTATAATATGTTCTGAATGTACCATGCCAAAGCGTGTACACACACACACACACACACACACGAGATCCGGTTACTCACATGGCTCTAGCCTCCTTACCTTCATCCCGCGCGGCGACAGCCCCGAGTCTCCTCCGATGCGTCCCAGCAGGTTCAGTTCACTCTCTCCGTGGCGGCTCAGGTAGATGGAGCGCGGCGTGACGTGGATGTTCATGAGGTAGTAGACGATCCGGCTCTGGATGTGGTCCTGGACGCGGTTCACCAGGTACCTGCTGCCCACGTTGAAGATCTTGATGTAGGACAGGTTTCTGTTTGAGGAAGAGCAAGTGGTGGTGGCGGTGGAAGGGGGCAGGACGATTATTGGTTGTACAAGTCAGAGTTGACGCAATGGAAGAAATCTGCTTTGGATGACACACTTTGGTCCAGGGTCATTGACTGATCTGGACATGACACGTGAAGAAAAAGAACACGTGCCCAACACGCATGAAGTGTGTCTTGGAATCCTGTTTGAGGACCTATAGTGCCTCTATTTCGTTCTGCACATCCCCCTTCTCTCTCTACCTCTGGCCTACCACTCCCAGCTTTAGTGGCGGTCAGTTACATTTAGATCAGTTTAAGCCACTTAATCACGCTGCAAAGTAGACTATTATAATTAATAATTAATTAATTTCACTGGCTTCATCCACATCCTAAAATGATGCCCCTGATCATGCACAAACCATATATACGTCTATGGCTGGTGATAGTATGTGTTGGAAGAGTACTGAGGGAGAGCATGAGCTTGGTGAGTTTAGCCCACCTGTCCTTGTCGTCATCCAGGGGGGTGTAGGTGACCTTGTAACACTCGATCCTCTTCAGGAAGTCGGTCACCGCCTCTTCCTTGTCGCAGTCCACATAATCCGGACTGCTCAGCTTCACTTGCTGCACACGTAGAGAGAGAGAGAGTGAGAGTAAAGGATATACATTTGTATAGCGGCTTGTTGTCACCACGGTAGTAATTAATTGTTTCGACTTTTAAGGGGAAAGAAAACTCTCAAAAATGTATATTTTGCTGACATTCGCATTGAGAAAAAATACTAATATTTTCCTTTTGAAAAAGATATTAGGGGTAAATCAAGGTACTGAAAGGTTTTGCCGACCAAAGCAACAGGACAACAACTATTTGATGTGTTTTTGGACAACCATAGCAGAAACTAAAGCAGGTCACTGCAATTTGGTAGGCAGAAAATAGTAACTGACTGAAAGAATCAGTGTTGCTCTACAGAGTCTACGTCAAGCGAATGTAATTTGGGCAGTAACAAAAACATGCCAGTCATGTCCAATGAAGGAAATAAACCCTGAACACAATGACGTTTGAAACACCATGTCCATGATACGCTGACGGACAGATGAAATTGAGGATAATAATAGCCGTGTAACAACTGTGATATAGAACGGCAGTCACGGCAGGACATTCATAACCACCGTGACTTAATGCTGTGGTGGTACAGTGAGCGGGTGACGTGCTTTGCGTGTGATTAAGCATTTTACTATTCGTCAGCCAAAGATCCTTTACCTCACATGTGCCTAAAACATACGCATGTCTTCATGATCTGTTGATACGATGTCCACCAGCTGCCGGCTCCTGCTATGTCTAACTGTGCATTGCGCTGTTTAACACCCAAAGTCACGCACGGACACACTTGCCATCTGCCAGGCTGGAAGCCCTGTTGTGAGCTTTCCATTCCCTCGATCTGTTGCCACAGTAACAACAAGCACACTGGGGCTTGGCTCACAACAAGCGTGTCACGGTGATCTTGTAACCCAACGTCTTCGTCACACAAATACTGACTTACTTTAATGTTCTCCGCAATGATTTCAGGGTCCTCACATATCGACTCAACAAAAAAGACCTGCAGAAATCAGAGGAGAGGAGGAAGTGATCTGAGATGAGATAATAATGGTCCTAAGAATTTGGACACGGTATCAATTAGGCACAGGCAATAGATCAATGGTATTCCCGCCACAACAAAAGCAGCTTAGATTTTCTTTAACCGTTTGCGTTGCACGCCAGTGTAGCGTGGCACAGAGAAACGATCAGGCTTGAGCTTGTAATGAAAGTAAATAGGCCTGCAACATATCCTGGCTATACAACGCCACAGACGCTAAAGATGCTGGATGTAAAACTTTTATGTTATGCTATTAATGTATGATATCCTAAATTATTATCCCTTGTGAACTAGCACACAGAACCTGTGCAATACTATTATACTACTAAGGTCAAGACAGCCAAGTCCATATTGGGAATATTGGGAAAGCACCAAACCTAGTGTCTAAAAAATATGTTTTGTACTTGAAAAAGATGTTTGTTAAATGACAGCGCAGTAAAATATGTATGCATACCTTGTATCCGTTTTCCTTGGCAAAGCTGAGGATGACCTCTCTGCGCTCCTGGGTGGTGTTGGTGGCGTCGAACACCTACAGACAAAAGCCTAGCGTTTAATCAAGTGCCTGCAGGTGTGGATAGCAGCCTAATATTGATTAGACAAGCAGTCCCGCTAACAAAGGTCCCAATCGTGATCTTAAAGAATCAAACTGTTGCCTTTAGTCACTTTCCTAAATACTGTTTGCCTTGGATGACACAAGTAGTAATGTCGTTTCACCCGTCTTCAAGACAACATGCACCAAAACAATGAGAACCTTCAGGGCCAACACAGTGAAACTGGATGATATACAGTGTGGGACACGGTTAACACAGTACTTACCGCTACCTGTCCTTCTTGTCTGTTAAAGTACGAACACACATCTTTCAGGGCAGCGATGGCGCAGGCTCTGCACCCATGAAAGGGAAAGGGATTATTTTTTACCCTCACCACGGCCCCCTTTTCAGACAGGGCCAAACGCAGGTGTCGCTCATGACGCTAATTATGGGCCTGCTCCTTTTATGTGCCAGGGCACAGGTAGTAGACACAACTAGTGAAGATTATTTTATTACTCGTGCCCTGGTAGGTAAAAGGAGCAGACCCATAATTAGTGGTTATGAGCGACGTCTGTGTTTGTCCTACGATGGCGCCTCTATGAAAAGGGTCTATTAAGTTGATTTTGTATTAACCTGTAGACATTTGATGGGTCTCGCTAGCTGAAGTAAGGCATCAATTCCAAGACCACATGGAATCGGGTTAGGGTTAGGGTTAATCATGTTAATATTTGAATATTTATAAGAAACCGGCCGCTGGCCATTGATTTTCCCGTACTTGCGTATCTTCATGGCCTCTTCATTGTCGGGTTTGAAGAATTCATAACTGTTGTAGGCACGGGTTGCATCCCTTCTATACTGCCCTACATTGAACACTGGGAAGCAATAGAGATATATTATGTTAGTTATGTGTTATACTCTACATGTCATGTAGATGGCACGCAACACAGAAAAATGACTGAAGGGGTCATGTGTCTCAAAGTGTATATTTGCTGGAGAAAACCAGAGACAGGACACTGTTTTAAAATTAGCACCATTTGCTATGTAATATCTTTTTTTGTTTCATTATATATTATATACAGTTTTACATAATATATAATAAAACCTGTTTCATGATATATTGTATAATGTCTTTAACCTTTAGATTGTACAGTGAAAGCTCTTTATTCCACAGAACCAACTATGAATGTATTTGTGTGACTACCTCTGGTAGGAACCCCTATCCAGTTGAGGTATCTGGTGAGCTTCTTGGAGATGTAGGTCTTCCCTCTGGCTGGTAACCCCACCATCACTATCATGGTGGGGGAGTTGGTGAACTGAGGCACAGACGCTGAAACACATGCAAAGACACAGCAGGAGGAACAGACAGAGCGAGAGAGAGAGAGAGAGAGAGAGAGAGAGGGAGAGGGCGAGAGAGTGAGTACATTTTTACAAATGTGTGATTCATTTGACTTAATTAGGCAAAATGTGGCGATGCAATCAACGTCTTTCGACAAATGTACTTGTTGTAAGTCGCATTGGACTAAAGCTTCTGCCAAATGCCCTAAATGTAAATGAAATACACAGACACACACACACACTTGAGCTCTGGGGTGAACGGCCTACTGCTCAATGTCCCAGTCAGGGCCATTGTGTCACATGTCCGCCTATGAACACCAACGACACATCGGTTTCACAAAACGGACCTTAGACGCTGAGATCTGCTCAACGACTGTTCAACAGATTCCTGGGGGAGAATTGTCAAATTGGTGACAAGTTCGTACGTGTCAGAAACGGCATGAGTTTAAAGTTGCAGTGTGGGTGTCATGCCGTTGCCTACTCAGTGTTTATATACTCACAGCCTCTACGGCGAGACAGCCTGCTGTTCACGTTTGGGACCCAGATCTTCTGAAGAGGATTCTGAGTCAGTCTGGCCTCTTTTTTAGACATAGCTGCCACAAGCTGTTGTGTGTGTGTGTGTGGGTGTGTGTGGGTGTATGTGTGATTGTGTAAAGCTTGTCTGTGAGTGTGTGTGTGTGTGTGTGCGTGTGTGTATGTGTGTCTGTGTACGAGGTATATCCCCAGAATGAAGCAAAGACGAGCTGTGCAGGTGAGTGCCGGCGATTTTAAACCTTCTATGAGCGTGCAATGGTGGGAGGAGATTCCCACCAATAGCTGACTCACGTAATGAGTCAACACATATGGGACACCTAATTGGACGGGTAAACTGTCAGTCAGCTGTTGATCACAGGGTAACGCCCACATCATGGAACGCTACTCGATGGATGTAACCTGGTTGAACTTGAGCGTAAGGTTCTTACATTAAAAAAAGGAGGGGGTTGACTTCACAGAAATTACACAGTAATGTGAATGCAGAACTATGGACTTGTTTTTACTCCAAAACGAGTTGCCTTATTAGAAGCCATAACAGACAGATCATTTATCACTGTGTGAGTGGCGGTTCTGCTTAAAGGTACAGTAGGTAAGATTTAAGAGAGAAGAATTTGTTAGAAACGGCACAGCCACTAAGGGAGAATTTTACTATACATTTAAGGGAATTATAATTACAATCTTGCCTGGTTTTGCTAAATGAATTAACTAAATGTGGAGGAAACACTAAGAGGAGACACTTACCTTTATGTCAACAACTTCTAATATGTGCCACCAGTAAGTAGTTTTAAGTGAGAACAGATGTGGCTTGGTGACGGAGAGTCTGGGAAGAGACACCTATCCATCAAAAGACAATTAGCCATGGGTGGGACCTGGCCACAGGGGGTCTGTAGAAGTAGCCATACGTGTTAAAGATCAGCTAAGATATTAGGGGAACAAGAGATGGGGGATAACTTCAGGAATGTGGTCTGGAGGCCATAAAGTGCAACTAATTAAGATATTTAGAGCGTTGTAGGGGGAGCCTTCCCTTGACTGTTATTATTTGAATGTGAAGATGCATGGGATGTGATTGGTCAAGATTTGGGGGATGGCTCTATAGGATAGTGGGGGATGAAAAGTGTGGTTTGGGGGATGACAGCAGCTCTTTGTCAAACAAGCTCAGACGCTTATGTTGCTCGTTTCAAGTGATAATAAAAGTCTTGTATTCACATCACTTCTTCCTCTCGACTTCTCTCAGTTTATTTTAAAGTAAGTTAGGTGTTGTTTTCTTTCACCCGTTAGCTATTAGTGAGTGAAATGCTCTGTGAGAATATCTGTTCTGGTTGACTGCACCTGCCAATGGAGTGCTGCTCCCAGCTCATTTCTGACCAATCAGGGCATCACTTCCCTGATTTGATTCAAGGAATCCATCTTGCCTGTAAATCACATTGCTTACTTATATCTGATTTGGTAGTATGTTGTAAATAAGCTATGTGTGGTGCAGTGATTAATTATACTGCATGGGTTAAACCAGCCATCACCACACACACTCAGGGAGAGAGCTCTGACGTGTCAGCACTTCCTGCTCAGCCTGAACATCTTGCCATCTCTCCAATAAACTGGTTTGTCGGAGGAGCCCAGCAAAGCCACGGGTGGCACTGCCACGTAGGTGCCTGTAGGCTATTATCGCTTAATTACAGCCATGTCATCAGATGTATTTTCATGCACATCACGAAATATTGCATATTCATATCTAATATTTCCAATATTATGGTGTTGTGGCTTCAAATGTATGGGGTAGGACCAACTTTAGCTGTGATTCCTCACTGTTTTATATCACGCTCGGAATATGACACCCATCTGTAAAAATAAATTATCTCACACACACGCACTTTCTCTCACGCACGCACGCGCGAGCACACACACACACAGGTGCCATGCACGCAGTCGTCTGTTCTCGGCAACACGACAAACGACATAGAGGGGAGGGTTCTTTGGTCAAGACAATTGGTCCGAAACGGCATTCATCATCACACGCTCACCTGTGCTCTCACAGCGGCGACGCCGCCGTATTAGCGGTTTCTTAGGTTCCATGTTTGCGCTTTACAGAGACGAGCCGAGCTGTTCCCTCACTGCCACGGCGGAGCCATGTGGTTGCGGGTCGCTTCCGTAGCAAGCCGTCTGTCCAGCTCAACCTTCCTTTCCCCCTAAGACATCTGATACTCACAGGCTGCGGCAGTAACCTACCCAACCGAGCGAACGGATGGGGATACACAGTAGGCCTACACCACTCGCCCTAAGAGTTTAAAGCACAGTTTATATACTTGTTACATACTTGTAGGCCTAAAAGTATACGGTCGCTGTCGCAGGTAGGCGCGATGAGTGTGACTGTGACATCTGTTCTTCGCGTAACAGCATGCATGGGTGCAACAAACCCGTCCCGGGACATGTCGGACTTAATCAATGATGAGCATATATTCAACAGTTTGATTGAAT
>OMKP01076111.1:0-11806 GCA_900302375.1 Bathygadus melanobranchus
CCTCCTCTTTAACACTTTCTCTCTCTCTTTTTAACTGCTTTCAATAAAAAAAAAACTGATCTAAGGCTACAGAACATCGCCTTATGATCGATCAGGTACAATCTTTAGGTAACTTTACTTCGTACCAAATTCATTGTGAATACAACTAACTGTCTGCAGACGCAGAGCCCTGGACATAACACCTGGCCTGTGTGTGTGTGTGTGTGTGTGTGTGTGTGTGTGTGTGTGTGTGTAGGGAACGCTGCGTGGGCCATGGCTACATCCAAACCTGACATCCTCATCATCCTCCTGCAGAAGCTGATGGAGGAGGGAAACCTTCTCTACAAGGTACGAAACTCTTTTATATATTTTATGTGTACTTTGTATGACACGAACACAGCGATGAGGGCAGCCGATCACAGCACTTTACTGCATGAGCTACGCGTGTGTGTGTGTGTGCGTGCGTGCGTGTTGTGTGTGTTTGTGGTTTGAGATGCTATTCCTGTTGTGTTGCATTTGGAGTGAATGTATGGCCTGAGGATATGAGGATGTGAGGACTGAGGATGTGAGGGCTGAGGACGACGAGGATCTCATTTATGTTTGGGATGAAAGATGAGGTGGCCATCGACGTGTCACGGCTGAAAGGGCACAAAGATGAGGGTGTGTGTGTGTGTGTGTGTTGTGGTGTGTATGTTGTGTGTCTTGTTGCACAAGAAGCCATGATGGATGTATGACATTTACCTTATTGAGTTTTTGTGGAAGGAGGACGATCCACTCTGGTGCAGTGTGTGTGTGTGTGTGTTGATGTGTTAATTCAGCTGGCCAGTGGTGTATTTTATTGATGTGTAGCAGTAACCTCCTCTCCTTATTATCTGCTCATCTTGTTTGTCTCTGTTCTCCTCATCCACCTGTTTCCTCATCTCCTCTCTGTGTTTCCTCATCTCCTCTCCTCGTGTCCTCTCTGTGTTTCCTCATCTCGTCTCCTTGTGTCCTCTCTGTGTGTCCTCATCTCTTCTCGTGTCCTCTCTGTTTCCTCATCTCCTCTCCTTGTGTCCTCTCTGTGTTTCCTCATCTCCTTTCTGTGTCTCCTCATCTCCTCGTGTCCTCTCTGTGTTTCCTCATCTCCTCTCCTTGTGTCCTCTCTGTGTGTCCTCATCTCCTCTCCTTGTGTCCTCTCTGTGTTTCCTCATCTCCTTTCTGTGTCTCCTCATCTCCTCGTGTCCTCTCTGTGTTTCCTCATCTCCTCTCCTCGTGTCCTCTCTGTGTTCTCCAGAAGGGGAAGATGAAGGAGGCGGCCCAACGCTACCAGTACGCCCTCCGGAAGTTTCCCAGAGAGGGCTTCGGAGACGACCTGAAAGCCTTCAAAGAGCTGCGTGTCTCGCTGTACCTCAACCTCTCACGCTGCCGCAGGAAAACCAACGTAAGTCCCCGGGTTTGGTTTACTTCCTCCTGTTCAGCCAATCACGTGTCGTTAGCGTTTTGGCTTTGTTAGTGTCACACGGAGTCCTCAAGACCGGGTTAAGTGGCTAACAGGACTAGTTAGAGACTAGTTAGGGACTAGGTGTTTGGGTCTCCACATGACAGACAGGTCTGTGTTGGGCTGTGTAGCTATTAGTGATCATGGTGTTGCTTATTGGTAGCCTGTTAGTTCAGTAAGTGTTTGAGTCATTGGCTGTGTACCATTGATTAGTTATTTGATGATTAACTACAAGATTCATCTTCATAAGTCATCGCTTCATCACATCTTTCCATTTAAATGTTTCCATTTATAATTTATGGTTTGAACATTGCAGTGAAAGTAATTCAAGTAATGTATTTTCTATGGGACTGACAGAACTTAAATCCTCATTGAGGTTATTGTTTAGGACAAGTTTAGCACTGATGGGGATGAAGGAGCTACGGTGTGAAGCAGCGCTAGCTAGATGAAGACATGGTGACAGCCTGCCACACTGCGTTGAGATCGTTGTCAATTTCCATGACAACCTCACAGAGGGGGGCGTTCTGTCAGAGTAGTTCAGAGGCAGCGTTGATGATTCAAGTTCTTATCAACTGGTAACTCACACTTTCACTGATAATAATGTTAGCTCAGTCATTCACGGTGGCTTGTTGTCTGTAGGACTTTGGGATGGCTGAGGAGTTTGCGACCAAGGCACTAGAGCTGAAGCCCAAGTCCTACGAGGCCTACTACGCCCGGGCCCGGGCCAAGAGGAGCAGCAGGTAACGCTTTGCACCACAGACCAGGGAACACCCGGCAAGACCTTTCTGGAATGTTCTTAGAAACACTTGAGAATCAGTTTAGGATTGTTTTGATTGCTTGGTCCAATCTAAGCAGCAGTTAGATTCACATAATATGTTTAGATTAGAAACCAGGATTATAGGGAATTTGTAACACGTTACAAATGTAATCATGGTTCTCTGAAACATGCTAAAGTGTGCTCAGTTTGGTTAAAATGGGCTGACTGGCTTCTTTCCCTCTGTCCTCAGGCAGTTCACTGCAGCCATGGCGGACCTCCATGAGGCAGCCAAGCTGTGTCCCAACAACCGAGAGATCCGACGTCTGTTGGCTCGTGTGGAGGAGGAGTGTAAACAGATGCAGCGTGCCCAGACCAAACCCTCCCAGCCCGGGGTCGCCGGCATGGTCCAGGGGGCCTCCGGGGGCCACGACTCGGACCAGGAGCCCGAGGAAGGACAGGCGGAGCGTCCGGAGCACAGACTCTGCAGGAGCCTGGAGGGCCAGAGGAACGCACTGGAGGAGGAGGAAGAGGAGGACGAGGACGAAGAGTCCCTGCAAGCCGAGGGCTGCTGGCCCCAGAGTGTCTACTCCCTCAGCAGGGTGTTGCCCTCGGAGACGCTAAGCAGCAGCCATCAGAACCACGGGCCACGGCCCAACTCCCCGCCGGGGCCCGGCCGGCTTCCTCTGCATCGATACCCGCGAGAGCACCGCGAGCCCCAGCAGGGCCTGGTGCTCCAGTCCACCAAGCAGGCCCAGATCGTCAAGACCAACCAGCACATGGGGGGGCGGCCCGCCGGAGCCAAGTCCCAGTACGCCCCCTCCAGCCCCCTGCCCAGCCGACACATGTCCAGCATGCTGAAGGCCGGCCCTGGCATCGACATCAGCCCTCTGCCGACCCCGGCCGACGAGCCTGTGTACGGAGAGCGAGTGTCCCTGGCGACCACCGCCATGGTACACCACGGTGACAACGAAGGTCTACAGATGTCCCAAACCTCATCCTATTTATCCTGCAGCAGCAGCGGCAGCTCGTCTAAAGGTCTGGGGCAGGAGAAGCTGTCCACCCACTCGGTGTCCTCCCTGGATGGGCTGGCCGGCTCCGGCCCCCTGCTGGAGCCAGGGAAGGAAGCGGGTTTCTCCGGGTCCCAGGCGGGCGGCAGCATCAGAGTGTCCAGCTCCACCAGCAGCCTGGCCTCCAGTAGCAGCCAGTCAGACAGCGGCAAGCTGGGACCCGACGTCCGCTCCAAGACCTCCGACAAGACAAAGCACAGCCAGCAGGCCGGCAGCGCCGCCGCAGAGTGGAAGCCCAGACCCTTCATGGGCGTCATGGATAAGACGGCCCGCTTTCAGCAGCAACAGCAGCAGCTGCAAAGCATGCAGATGCAGCAGAGCCACCAGGGCCCGTCATGTGGGGGCCGGTCCTGGCAGAACCACTCCTCCGACGTCCAGGTCGGTCACAGCGTAGGTCTGCAGCCGGCGACCTGTGAGCTACCCTTCGCCAAAACGCTGAGCACTTACCAGGAGCAGCAGCCGCACAAACCCCCTCCACCTCACGGTGCCCTGCCCATGGGCAGCCTGCAGAACGGCGTCCACGCCAACGAATTCACCGACAAGTTCTGCCAGGCGGCCGCTTTTTACAAACAGTCCAAGCCGGCTCTGGCCATGCAGCACCAGTTCCTGGGTGCAGCACCCGTTCAGCCTGGCCTGACCCGGGACAACCCGGCCCGGGACAACCCCGCCCTCCACGCCTCCGCCATGAAACCAAAGCGATCGTTTATAGAGTCCAACGTGTAATTTATGTTCGGTTCATCGTTACATCGCACACACAAAAAAAAAGAAAAGGAAATAGTCTGATTTTAGGTGTTTTGTTTTTTAAACAGCCCGGCAGTGTTTTTATGTTAAAGGTGGGTTTTGGTTTGTGGGGCGTTCCACCATGTTCCACCATGTTCCACGTTTCAGCGACGCTGGAGTCAAGCACTGAAGACCCCCCGCGGTGGGCGGAACACCGCACTCCTCGAGAAGTAACGGCCCGCGGCGAGCACTTTAAAGAACGCGCCGAGGGCCTTTTTCAAGTGCTTACGGTAAAACCAGATATCCTTTATTCGAGCGCAGAGATGTTGTTATGAAGCGGCGGTGTTGTTGTCCGCGGCAACCCCCCGGGGAAGCTGAGATGTTCTAGGACCGGCATTCCTATGTTCTAAGAAGGATGTTGTGGATCCTCACTTTTGTGTACATTATATAAATACCTGTTCCCTTCTTTTGAGTGAAGGTCTATGTCCGTATTGACTCGTATACAATTGTGTATTTTGAATTGTCTTTATTTTATGCACAGTTTTGTTGGTGTTCTGAAGATGTGTTTGTTTAATATGTTTGTACATTCTATAAATCGGCCATTAACATCGGAAGTAAATCCTCTCTGTATCTGCTTGTGGCTAGCCCTCTACTTTATTTATTTACAGCGCCTCTGGCTTCGTTCATTGTAAAAGCAATATATTTTATATAGTTATTTTTGCACAGCTACTAAGACATTTTACGATTCAGAATAATATTCGGCTTAAGTGCATGCATCCGTTGCACTTTATAACAAAGAGTTAAAAAGAAATATTTAAAAAAAATCACAAATATTGTTTGGAGGCAATGTGCCATTAGCTCTATTTTACTACAGTATGTATGTTACTCGCAATTTGTTGCCATGTTTTCAGTATTGTGAGCTGTCTTAGCCGTGATCACATACTGTATAAGACTTCCACAGCCGCCGTGGGAAATAAAGGAATCGCTAAGAAAGACAAAGCACTGTTGGCTTTTTATTGTCTGGTATTAAATCACAGCTGGAGCTGTGAACGTAGACCTCCGTGTGCGTCATAAACCTTATTAAAAGCGTATTAAAAGGTTGAATTAATCCCCTGTGTGAAGGAGGTATTCCTCCCTCTCGTGTCCTCAACAGACGGAGTGGGGGGGTGGGGGGTCCCAGTGTCTTCAGTCCTCTCAGCCCTCCTGGTTTGACTTCCAGCGTGTTATGGCTATCTTAGAGATGGCATCATGAATATCACATGTTACCGGTGGCATCGTCAATATACCGTGTTACAGATTGCCTCAGCAATATCACATGTTACCGATTACATAAATATCACATGCTACAGGTGACATAAATATCACATGCTAAAGATGACATAAATATCACATGCTACAGGTGACATAAATATCACATGCTACAGGTGACATAAATATCACATGAACCTTCACGTACATTTATCAGTGAAGTCACTTCACTGATAAATGTAGGAAGGGGACATTTATCAGTGAAGTCACTTCACTGATAAATGTAATGTTAAAAATACTTAATTTCATTCATTCATTTTACTGTCAACATTTTCAGATTTGATTCATAAATGTCTAGTGGAAAAAGATGAAAAACATGAATTGTATTTTAAGGATTGATGAGGGACCAGCAGCGATGACAGGGTCCTTCATCAGCTCCCTGGTCACAGGTCTCGTATTCCTGGGGTCTTCCTTCAGGGCCTGCACCTTCTTCGGACGGTTAACGTCTGGGCTGATTTATAACAATTGGCAAATTACACAGAAACACATAGCAAACATTTAAATGAGCTTTAGTGTACGAATCCAGGTCACTTGTACCAAAACATGTTGTCCTTTGGCTAAAATCAATACAAGTATTCATCTTCATTACTAACCATATAAAGAGGAGCAGGTTTCACACATGATGTATTTGTGCTGCTATTGTTGGAAACACTACAGCCTCTAATTCAATACCTTGCAAGGTATTGATCAAACTGTTGGGTTTGGTGTGGATACCTGAATGATATTATATTATTGAGTACATACCCAGCAGTAAGTAAGATGGATACTATGTGTACGACAGACGTTTCAAAACGATGGATGTAATTTGACGAATAAGTAAATCATATATAACCATTTTGTTTTAAAATCATATTAAACCAAAGAGGACCATGACCTTAAACCATTTGTTAACCTGGCAACCATGAGAAACTTGTTCTATTCAAATCTTACTGTACCGTCTTTCGACAAATGTACTTATTGTAAGTCGCTTTGGACAAAAGTGTTCCAGAGACACGACCAGACACGTTTACTCTCTCCAGAGTCTCCTCACATGACAAAACCACAGGAATGAATACACCACCATCTCCTGTTGAGTCTACACACAGAGACCTACACCTATTGACCACCTGGCTGGGTCAGGGTTTAAATAAACTCAACGTCAGCAGTTGGGCTCGGCCACCGCACGTCAGCTGTGGTCTTCGAGGTGCGTGCGACTCTCGCTTAGCAACGATAAATAGATCCATATGCTCCCAGCAGACCACAGGGTCTCGAAATGGTGAATTAGTTTTTCCCCAGAGTAAATAAAGTTCATCCCTGCTGTGTATTCATGCCTGCAGGTGAGGAGGAGGGAGTGTCTGTGAGCACGTGCAGACGACCGCTACAATAACAGTGTTATTCAGAGGGAGCATCCCTCCACACGCCCCAGTGATCACGCTGTAATGACAAACGCGACAAGGCCACTCGGCTGAGCCAGAGAGAGCAACGCTTCCATTTGGAACAGTGCGTTTTAAAAAAGAACTATGTCACAGGAGGGCAAGCCAAGCGTTTTACTGCCTGCTTACTTCACTACTACCCACCTCACAGAGGGGGGTGGGGGGTTAGGGGATGGTTCTGGATTTAGGGTTTGGTCTTGGCTTTAGGGTTAGGGTTTCATTTTAGTTTTGGATATAGGGTTTGGTTTTATGCTTTTGGGGTTTGATTTTAGGGAAAGAGTTTGGTTTTAGTTCAAAGCTTGGTTTTAGGGTTAGGGTTAGGCACATGACTGGTAGGAGACAGTAGGGTTAGGGTTAGGGTTAGGCACATGACTGGTAGGAGACAGTAGAGTTAGGGTTAGGGTTAGGCACCTGGCTGGTAGGAGACAGTAGGGTTAGGGGTAGGGTTAGGCACCTGACTGGTAGGAGACGGTAGGGTTAAGGGTAGGGTTAGGCACCTGGCTGTTAGGAGACGGTAGTTCGTCGACCACCACTGTGCTCATCATCAAATAAACATCAACAGAACAATAACCCTGTAGAGACTCCTTATTTAACTCCTAACCCTACAGGCAGACAAGTAGCTCTGTTGCCCCAGTGCCACAGGGAAGACAGCTGGCTCTGGTTTAAACCATTAGCATTGTGTTGTTTGCTTGTCAAATATTGAGCAACAGAAGCTCCAGGCTTTCAGAGTATCATGTTGGCATCACAGCCGGTCCTAGCAGTCATACCTCCAACATGCATGCAAAAATGTCTGGTTTGTTATTTAAGTTTGTTATCAATTTGTCAATTTGTTATGGCACTTCCTGTATCTGAACCACAACCACAACCCATTAACACTCCCGTGCTCGCTAATGAATGTGTGCTTTTGTGTTTGTGTGAGGGGAGGGTGTGTGTTATTTGTGTGTGTGTGTGTTATTTGTGTCCCTATGTGTTGCTCATCAACCTTCAGCTGACACGAAGGCCATCGACCACACACAGATCATCTGGGTGGTGCCCCCCACCCCACCATCATTAGTCATGTGACTGAAACATGCCACACACATAATTTGGTTGCCACACACACACACACACACACACAGATAGATAGGATAGATATAGATAGGATATATAGATAGGATAGCTATATAAATTATATATATGTATATAGATAGGATAGATAAAGATATGATAGATAGAATATATAGATAGCTTAGATATAGATAAGATAGATAGGATATATAGGATAGATGTAGATAGAATAAGCACAGATGCACTGTTGACTGTGAATGTACGTGCAAGCGAGGATATAAACACTAGACACCAACAGCACAGCATGTCTGACAGTTGGTGGAAGAGGCCCGTTGGAGGCCGACACGAAAGAACAAAACAAACAAAACTTTTATTTTGAAGCCTCCCACGCCACTCTCACACCAAGCGCAGTTCTCTCTCCGCTTGAAAGGACGTCCACTTCCTGCACCCTCTTCATCTTTATTAATCAAATGCGCCAGCGTCTCGCATATTAAATCAAATCTCCTGACATTTATTCATCCATTTGTTTATTTTCCATCTTGGCAAGCCGAGCATGTGAGGATTTATAGAAGCACAACAGAGATGTTTACCTTGGCAGACACGCCGACCCGCTGCTGGGGAAGAGACACAAAGGAGATTAGCGTTTCAACAAGATGGCTGAAATGCACAAAGACAAAGATAAAGAAATACATTAATAGAGATAGAGAAATGAAGACAGCATCCTTTTGACTACAGATGAATGAATCTCCACAGTTAGAAGCCTTGCCTGAAAACTACTTTCTGAATTTAAATGTATAGACATTATCAAATCATATATATCTTAGATTTATAGACATTATCTCATTTACTGATTTATAGATTTATTGACAGACCAATATCCACATAAGATTATCTACTACAGCTAAAAAATGTGCAGATATGTCTGAACCATGTCTTCCAAGTATAAGGAAGCAATAATTATGAAAAGGAAAATATATATAGAAAATAGAAAATAACAACATACACTCCCCTAGTGGTCAAACGAGGGATGACAGGCGCTGAATATATTTTATTAAATAACTGAGACTTGTATTCTTCAGTACTTTCCATTGAGAGTGGATCAAGGAGAACGTAGGCGGAACCAGAGGGTGATCTCACGATAAAGGAACAAGACAGAACTGGAACAGACCGGTGTCTCAGGAGAAACAGCAGCTTCACCTCAAAGGCTGACGATCAATATAACACACACGCACACACAAGCATGCGCGCGCACACACACGCACACACCTAGTACGACTTAAACTTGCCAGACGTTTAGACGCCAGAGCACAGTACATAACCGCTCTACATTCACTCTACATAATTCAGGATTCCACAAATCATTCTGTATAATCAGTTGCGGTGTGACACCTATTTACAACATGAATGGTTACCATGTCATACACTATAAAACTGTGGGAAAAAAACATCTTTGGTCTACATTGACCGATCACTAAATCATTGACAGACAACGACATAATGGTGGAAGGTGGTTTGAGTGTTCAATGAGGCACAGGAGCAGCAACAATCAACTTGGTTTTTGGCAAAGAATGAAATGAGACTCCAAAGTCACATCATAAGGGAGAACACAAGAACATCTGGCCGGTCAGCTGGTCCACGTTGGCCTGTACTCTCCATGGAAACAAAGTGCATATGAAGCAGCCTTTACAGGGGGCCTTTTGAAAGAACTTCTGAAAGAATCAAAAATCTGAGACATGAATATGCGGATGTTAAGATTGACTACAGTGCTCTACACACAGGACAGCGTGTTCCCTCAGTGTCCATATCACACCATATTGACATCATGTTTGTTTTGTTTTCAGAGAGTACTGGAAATGGATGCTATCGTGATCCCACATGAGTTTATTTTCATGGCTGGCTTCAACCTCACAAAGGAACCATTGGTCACAGGGCCGTGGTAGGTGCTCCGGGCCAACATGGCGGCAACTTCACAATGTGTGCCACCATCACACATAATGGCGCCCTTCAACGCCATGCCAACCATGGTGCCATACAACACAACCCCACATGCTGACATTTTTGGACAAACTGCACAACATTTTGATACCGGCAGACCATATGGATGATGCAGAGCAGCACAGATATGTTGTATGGGACAATATCAGCTTCCATCATGCAGCCCTGGACCAAAATGGGTTTGTTGACCAACCACAATAATAATAATAACAATAATAATAATACATTTTATTTGAAGGCGCCTTTCAACACATCCAAGGGCACCTTACAATGCATAAAATCCATACTCAAACAGGTAAAAACAGCAGACATCAGTATAGGTAAGACAAAACAAAAGAACATGAGGGCAAACATGAATTAGAAACAGAAACAGGGAGTAGAAACAGTAAAACAGTGGAACAATAACACTGTGAGAACACAGATGATTGTTACAGTGAATAAGCCACTTTGAACAAGTGGGTTTTGAGGCGGGATTTGAAAGCTGACATAGTGTCAGACTGTCGGATGTGTGGGGGCAATGATTTCCAAAGACTGGGAGCGTTGCAGCTGAAGGCCCTGGCACCCATGGTGCTGAGGTGTGAGGTTGGGATGTTCAGAAAACCAGCTGAGGATGAGCTCTAGGAACGGGAGGGGGGGACTCCAGAAGTGGATCAGAAAGATAGGTGGGGGCTAGGTTATGGAGGGCTTTGAAGGTGAGCAGGAGGTGCAGAACAATGTCTTGTTCAATACCTTCCACCCTACTCCCCATTTCTCAATCCAATTGAAGAGTTCTTTTCGGTATGGTGGTGGAAGGTATATGACCATCAGACCACCACCATTCTGCAGACAATATAAGAAGGCATGTTATTATATTATTTTTAAGTTATGTATTATTTTTCACATGGAAATCATTGGTGTTAGATGTCCATCAAAGTTGTTGAACCTGTTTAAAATGTGTGTTCAGGAAACACACTCAAACCTGTAATGGTTTGAGGGTGCACCTGGTCTTGCTCTACTCGTGTATCATAGCGATAGATCGCCATATACAAGCCAGCACTGCGGCAGAACATAAGGGTTCCCACAGGAGAAACTTCTGTGTCCCTGTCTGTGTGGAGCGGCCCCGAGATCCACGTCCCAGAGTTTCCCTTCCCTACGATCCGACCACATGGGGAGAAACAGCATGCCACCACACTGGCTTCACTCACCGTGACACGCCTGCCAGATAGACGCGAGATACGGTCTGGCATGTTGGCCTTTTCAAGGTGTCACGGAGGACCCCCCAGAGTCAAGGACGGATATTATTAGCAAGTCAGATGTTCCTCTGCTGTCTAAAAGGCAGCACAAGATTTGGGAAAAACTGGCCTTTAGTTTATCACACCGGTTACGCATACTGGTATGTGAAACATTTGATGTGCATAGTGTACAGACATGTGCTATACATTTGATGTTGCACATCAAATGTATAGCACATGTCTGTACACTATATACAGCAGCAAAGACAAATCTTAAAGGTCCACAAAGAAAATGTTCAATAAGACAAAGGTCCGTTTATTAAGGTCAGTCAAGCTTTTAAACAATTATAATAGGATCTACAAATCATCATTTCCCCATCCTCCCCCCAACTGGTTCACACACCCACGCAGCAAATGTGAATTAAAAACCATGCAAGGAATCAAAGTCCAGAACTATTGTACATTTCTAGTTTCGTAACAAATAAAAAATAAACTCTGTTGTCATGGAGATGACGGTACACTGAATGTGATTGGACCACAGCAGAGTAGACATCCTCACACAGTCGGACAAGCGGAGCGCTGCTTGAAGTAGAGAAAACTGATAGTTTTGACTGGTTGCATCGCGGCGAGGTCTCTCAGATAAAACATATAATATATATAATACATATAATATATATAATACATATAATATATATAATACATATAATACATATAATATATATAATACATATAATACATATAATACATATAATATATATAATACATATAATACATATAATATATATAATACATATAATATATATAATATATAATACACATAATACATATAATAT
>OMKP01076114.1:0-18608 GCA_900302375.1 Bathygadus melanobranchus
AAACTCACTTGTCACTCACTTCACCCACGTCACTAAAATAGTCCACTTGGACTCTGAATAGCTTCACCTCCTGCCCACCTTTCCTCCCCAACCCTCTCCCCCCCTACCCGATCAACTTTAACCCCACCCCTCCTGGATCCTTAGCACTTCCATATTTGTATGCCTTGGCTCTTTGTAGGATCTTGTAGGATCTTGTACGCTGGTATGTCCCGGCACTTGAAATATAACTTATCTTGTGTAGCATCTTATCCTGGCTACCTGTAAGTAAGGAGCCAACCTAGCAACTGTAAGCTTGTAAACTTGTTCTGTTGACCTGGCAACCAGGAATGCTTGTAACTTGTTCTGTTCTAATTGCACTCTACCTTCAGTGATATATTGTTGTCTCCCTCTTTCGACAAATGTGTTACTTTTTTGTAAGTCACTTTGGATAAAAGCGTCTGCCAAATGCTCTAAATGTAAATGTAAAATGAAGTGTGAAACTTACACTGAATCAACATCTCAGTGCACGTCAACACGCACGGTGTATCATGTCACTGTTCAGCGGTAGTCCTCGTCGAGGGATACCATCACACCGCTGTGTTAACAGTTGCAGTGTTCTCTCTCTCTGCAGCAAGCTGCGTATCACCCAGAGGTCCAGCAAGATGTTCAGCTCAGAGCTCTGCGCTACGGCAAGGAATCCGCTGTCGGCTACCTAGCCCTGCTAGAACACGTGTTAGTGGTGAGACACACTCACGCACGCACACTCACACTCACGCACACTCACGCTCACGCACACGCACACTCACACGCACGTGTCCTTTGAATTAAGTGCTTAGGCCCCACCTCCCCCCCCCAAAAAAAAAAACTGTTTTAAAAAAGAAAATGCAATTCTTGAATTATAGATTAACTTTGCTGTTCTGAACACAGCTTCACAATTAATTAGTTTGTTTGCTTTTAACCTATATTTACATTTGATTTGACATCAATTTCACAGAGGAGGACCACATGCTTCTAAATAATAAAGGGGACCTATTGCAGTCAGATTTCTGTGACCAGGGAGACGGTCGATGATTCTTACGCTTCCGGCCCTTTCTAAGTGGACCTTAAGAACTAAAACTCGATTCTGAATGGGGATGGCTTCCTGCAGATCTATCCATTTTTATTGAGTCTACAAATATGAAGCACTTTACATAGGGAGAAACACTTTGATATGATATTTGCTGTTTTATACTTGATATTTAATGAATGTATCATCATTAATAATACTACATATACATATGTATAATAAAGATTCACAATATGCCATAACAAAACATGAATAAGTAGGTCATGTCCATTATATAGTGGTAGTAGTAGGGTTGTATATTGCATAGTGAAAAGCTTCCGTGGTCCTATATGGCTCCCTTTGTCTTCACAAGCAGACACGATATCGCGTTTGAAAAATGACAAGTTTCACACGTCATTTTGCTGTGGTGTTATGTTTTGCCGCTCTGTAGATTTCTGCGTGGCTGAAGTCATTGACCACAATGTGAACTTGAGCACAGCATAACTCTGTAGCAGGACACAGTGTGCACCTGTTCAACAATCAGAGAGCATGTCCTAAAACTACTGTTGGAGCCTATAGCTCTATAGAACATGCTCCAAAGCCTACAGCTCTGTAGAACCTGCTCCAAAGCCTATAGCTCTATAGAATACGCTCCAAAGCCTATAGCTCTATAGAACACGCTCCAAAGCCTATAGCTCTACAAACATGGTTTGGTTGAGTCTTTTGACCAGCACAAGTGTCACGCCAGTGAGTTTGTTCAGAGCTGAGAGAATGTACCTTACTAAGTTGTGAGGCATGTGGTTCTTGGTGTGAATTGAGAAGAGACTAACTTACTAACTCTTTTTTTTTAAATTTAAACGTTTATTTCTGTAACATGATGATGGACAATAAGATGGTGTTTTTATTGAGCTAACTGTTGCCTTACTGTGTTGCCTTACCACTACTGCTAACACCCCCACTTGGCAGTAGTGGTTGATGTGTCATGTCCCACACACTCACGAACACATACACACACACTCACTATGTAGAGCACTTTGGGTGTCTTTAAAAGCACTGTTATTCTATCTGTCATTAATTACCGTAACAGATCATACAGAAGCCCACACATGATCTGAAGCAGCAGCTGGCAGTCTTCTCCAAGCGTGTGGCCGGGTCTGTGACTGAGCTCATCCAAGCTGCCGAGGCCATGAAAGGTACTGTACCATACCTGTACTATAACTTAACTTACCGGCACACCTTATGTTAATACCTTAGTTCCAGATGATTCAACAGTATGTTAGAATATAAATGTCTGGTGGGCCATATCAACTGGCTGCACTGTCCCCCAGTAGGTACAGAGTAGAACATTATGTTAGAATACTGACTGATTCTAGGTACAGAATGGTTCATTATGTTAGCATACTGACTGGTTCATTATGTTAGCATGCTGACTGGTTCCAGGTACAGAGTAGAACATTATGTTAGAATACTGACTGATTCTAGGTACAGAATGGTTCATTATGTTAGCATGCTGACTGGTTCCAGGTACAGAGTAGAACATTATGTTAGCATACTGACTGGTTCATTATGTTAGCATATTGACTGGTTTCAGGTACAGAATGGTTGATTATGTTAGCATACTGACTGGTTTCAGGTACAGAATGGGTTTGGTTCATTATGGTGGTTCACTGACTGGTTTCAGGTACAGAATGGGTGGACCCTGAGGATCCCACTGTCATCGCTGAGAATGAACTCCTGGGAGCCGCGGCGGCCATTGAAGCCGCTGCCAAGAAACTGGAGCAGCTACGCCCCAGGACCAAGCCCAAGGTGACAGCAGTGCTTCTCCCTCACCCTTCACTAGCCCTAGTCTTATCGTCATCATCATCATCATCTTGTCATGGTGTCAAATGAGATGAGATCTTGTTCAGTATCAATTAACCGGGGACTGCGTTGGAGTCCCTACCTCTAACCACGCCACCCACTTAAAATAAGTCAGTTAGTTGAATTCTCAGTATATATATATATATATATATATAAAACATTATAAACAAACAACATAACATTATCTTGTCAAATATTGAACGTGTTGCTAGCTCAGAATTGTTGTAACTAAGATATTCTTGTTCACGTATTTTCTGTGGTTATACAAACTCAAATGTCTTTAGTCTACGTTCTAAGTATCCTTAAACAAGATGCCATACACCTACTTACTCATTAATGACACGTATCTAAAAAAGATAGCTTTAAGTCTCCTTGCATGAAATCATCTGTTAAATGACTATCACTTTCATTAATTTCTCCTTGCCGACGTCTCCTACAGGAAGCAGACGAGAGCTTGAATTTCGAGGAGCAAATTCTGGAGGCAGCGAAGTCGATTGCAGCGGCGACCAGCGCGCTGGTCAAAGCTGCTTCAGCGGCTCAAAGGGAACTGGTCGCTCAGGGGAAGGTGCGTCTTGGTTCCAGTATTTAGCCGTCACGTTTACCGGAATGCTCTTTTTGTTTTTACAAGAAAACTGTCCTTTGTGATTCACCCAACAGGTCGGCGTGATCCAAGCCAACGCGGTGGACGACGGACAATGGTCCCAGGGTCTTATTTCAGCGGTAAGTGTCACCGCGATGGGCGCGCCTCGTCTTTTTCAATCGACAAGCAATCGAACGACGTCTCAAGCCGCGCTGCTTCCTTCGCACCGCAGGCTCGGATGGTGGCGGCGGCCACCAGCAACTTATGCGAGGCGGCCAACTCTGCAGTGCAGGGCCACGCCAGCGAGGAGAAGCTGATATCTTCTGCCAAGCAGGTGGCGGCTTCCACTGCCCAGCTCCTCGTCGCCTGCAAGGTGAAGGCTGACCAGGACTCGCAGACCATGAAGAGGCTACAGGTGAGCGCTCGGACATTTTGATTATTTCAGTTTAGCGGACGGGTGACTTCAGCAGGGTTGGTCATTGGTTGGGAGCAGGCTGGTTTTGAGGGTCATTCCTCTGTGCCAGACTCAGTTGATGACCACACATGTATATTGTATGTATTATGTACTGAGTTACAGCTACAGTGTTGGAGGTGGCAAGCCTTCATCCAGACAGACACTTGCCCTCTGTGGGTTAAATGCATTCTATTGCAATAGCATGCAGCGACCTGTTACAGGCCGCTTAGAGTTGCCAGGTTACGTCAATCAAACATTTGATCTACACCACCAAATCTGATTGAAGCAACTGGTAGTGGCTTGTGCATTGGGCGAAAGCCTGAATAATGATATAGCCCCGCCCCCAAATTTAAAAAGGAAGTGTCTACCGGAGGTTGGTGAGAAGGACTTTTTAAAATGCAGATAGTGAGTGGGGACTAGCTCAAACTAGGAGGAGGCATCCAATAAACCTGTATATACACTTTCCTTTTTAGTTTCCTATTTGTACAAATTCATGACATGAATCTGGTGGCCTGTGGCTTCATGTGACCTAGCGACAAAACAAAATGTTGCTCTAATGATGGTGATGATAAATGGCCACGTTTTGCTACCAATGCTGCCCTTAACCAACAGAAGTAAACTCCCTAGTGGCCACTTCAGGTCAACAACAATGTCAACAACAATAAGTATCATTTAAACACTGTTACCTCATCATCATCAATACATACTTTTTCCAAAAGTGTTAAGAAATACTATTGCAAAGCAATCTATGTATGTATGGTATATGCCAAGCCTTAATCTTTAGAAAGGAGCCCATGAATGAACTAATGTTTCAGTGTTAATTCATGTTTCAATGGCTTACTATTTCATTCAGTTTAGACCCAATTATTGCAGCCTTGTGTTCGCTCACTGTTTCTAACAGTACATGAAGGCATTGTTGGTTACTGCAATATTGGGGGATACATTTTTTGTATTTTTGGGTCCTGACTCAGTGAGTAATGACACACGTGGTTCCTCCTGAGGCTAGACCAGTTGAGGACCACTAGTATAGTGTATATCTGAGGTTTATAAGGCTAGCTTCATAGGTTATAGGGCTTAAATGCTAACAACACAATGAAACCCACTTCTGCTGCCTAACAATTGTTGGTTGAGCAAGCACCGATGAATAATAGGCCGGCCTGCTGTCTCCGGTTACAGAATTCCCTTTATTTGTACAGCTGTCGCATCAAGATTAGTTAAGTCTATATTTAGCAAACTAGACTAGAGGTTCATCCCTAGCTACTGCAATTGTATTTATTGTAATAGTGCTATATCTATATCTATCTATATATATATATACTTGTATATGTGTATTTATGTATGTAGGCAAGTACTGAATTTCATATATGACCATTTTGTGATGTCATGGCGTAGTCATATTCAAAATAGTATTATGATTCACAGTGAAAAGTAAAAAACGCTTTTCTGTTTGTTTTGAACTACTCTTCAAACCAGCTGCCATTTCCATGCTGTGTAAGCAAAACAACACGATGACGTAATAATACTTAAAAGACCCCAAAGTTTCCGCCCGCAACCTGCATTACAATAATGTATTTGAGGCCAGTGCAGGCGGGCTCGACGGCTGCCAGCCAGATCAGGACGGTCTCATATTCTCTAATTCAATCAGCAGGGTCTTACCTCCTCCACTTCTGACCTTGCAGCTGTCGCCTGGCTAATGCCCATATAGTTATGTCTATATCTATGACCGTATCTATGGAAACAACATACCTTTGAGATGGTGCATCCATTATTATAAACCTTTGTCCTCAATGCGAATACAATAGCGATAGACTTTAGTCCTTTTGTCCTGTGTTCTATTTTCAGTGTCGTGTTTTAAGTGCATTACTGGTGAGATGTTTGTCCGACAGGACGTGACACGGCCATAACGATGGGCAACATAGATCATAAAGTCTACAAAGATGAAACGTCCGTTCGGTATCGTTCTTGTTGCTTAATTGTTGTCGTTATTGGATTATTTTTAGCCCTTGTCGCTTTCATAAAAGGCAGTAACAGATGATAAATGTCCCGGCGTTACAGCGAGGGAAAACAAGTCAACACAAACGTTAACTCATGGGTTCCTGAAATCCAAGTCTAGTTTATTTATAAAGTCCTTAATCGCTGTTGTGCTCTCAAGAGGCTTTGCTGTTCCCCACCGCCGGTATAATAGGATGACAAGGCCCAGCACCAACGCTCACCAGAAATCCTTTAAGATTAAAACTTGACAGAACAAGCGGTCGCTGTCCCAGGTGGACGTGTAGCCAACACTCCATTGAAACGTGCCAAATAAATGAAATTATTCCTAAGAATTCTTACATTTATTTTTTCACTTTTAGCAAAGTGTAATGTGAACGTAATTAGGGGGATTCATTCACTACAGCAGGCGTTGTATTGTTCTCGTCAAACAATTTGACCACTGAGTGTATTCAGCTCAGTCTTTCAAAGCAACACCAAGTATACTATAGTGCATGGTATACTATAGTATACTTGGTATACTATAGTATACTTGGTATAGTATAGTACATGGTATGACTCTGAGGGTTTTCCACAGTTCTGCTGGTCCTGTGTGTTCCTTAAATTAAAAATTAAAACCCTGATTGAGGTGTGTGCACGTAATGTTTGAAATCGTTTTTAACATGCAGGCTATTTTTTCTTTTTTCTACTTTGTCGAATACGAAGGATGGTAATTTCTACCGAAAGAGATGACCCGGTTATGAAACAGATAAGCATAATTCTGCGTCTGTAACCCCATGTCGCCAATTACTTATTTAGCAAATGTAAAGAGAAAGCTGTATTTTGCTGCTGAACACGTTGTCTGTGGCTATTGAGCACCAACAAAAGATCAAGCCGTTAATCCAGGGTGGAGTCGTACATTTGGCTTCCTGACGTCAACCACACCACACACACACACACACACACACACAACAGCTGGACATATTTATTGACATAGTGGGCGTGTCCTCTCGTGGCTTGTATGTAACCGTGGTGAAATAGGTTTTGGTCGTATGGCTTCGCAATTAATAGCTCGTTGGAAAGAGCCCATTTTGTCAGTTGTCTTTAGAGATTGAGATTGAACGAAAAGGTGAACATTTCCGTCTTAGTTTGCCGAATATCATAAACCATTCAGACGTGGTGAAGCCAAGCAGTCAATAATCAATAACCAACGATGATGCTCTTCTGCAGCAGAATAAGTACACACAGTGTAAAAAGTGCAACCAGCAAAATGTCAAACTGCGTTCACTTGTTTAACGTCGTGATCAGAGGCTGTAACTTGACGTGGCAGATGGTTTGTTACACAGAACCATCTCGGAAGTCGTCCTTTCAAGCTGTTTGGAAAAGGGCCGGCACAAAAACTACTAGGCAGGTGATTGGATGAACCATGTGTCCATCACCATGCCTGTAGCTGCCAGTAGTTCCTCGTAGGATGCTGATTGGTCCGAACCACTGTGGTTCGGACCACAAGTGGATGCCTTGAAGCCTGGCCAGACCATGGCCATCATCAGAGAGCAACAGAATGGGAACTTGCGAGATCAGAATGGTCTCATAAGGCTACAGAGGCAGTGTTCCTCATATGTCTTAACTATTGCATTTAGTTTGCATTAAGTATTGTAATCAAACTTCAGGCTGAAACCCCTATATACCATGTCTTCCTGTGTATGTGCTATAGTGCTAATGAAGTAAATAAACTAATAAACTTCAAATTGTATGTTAGTGTTAAATGTTATCCCTGTCTTCCTTTATTCTACAGTTGTGTCTACCAGGATGTATTAAGTATCCAATCTGTGTGTTTCTTTCCCCTCCAAACTCACCGGTGTTTCTGTATTTCCAGGCCGCGGGAAATGCCGTCAAAAGAGCTTCAGACAATCTGGTCAAGGCAGCGCAGAAAGCGGCCTTCGACGCCCAAGACGACCAGGCCGTGGTGGTCAAGAACAAGATGGTGGGCGGGATCGCTCAGGTGAGACGCACGACAGCGATTACCACGACAACGATTAGCACGACAGCATTAGCGTGACTCAGAGGGTTGATCGTGAACGTTCTCCCCTCTCTCCCGCTGTTTGGTCATCTTCCTCTTTCCTGCGGATTTACTCGATTTCTGTAGATGCTGCGTTACTCAGAGATGTTGGGATTTAATAAGAGAGTGTTAGGCTTACACACTGTAGCATCAACAATATGTATCAGATATTGAGTTTCGTCCACATATGAAAACCGCCCAGGGATTCCGTCTCAGAATCACTACAAATTAACATTTTGTCATATTCCTACTGAGAGAAATCGTTCAGTAAGAGGACACACGATAACAGATCGCAGGAACGCACCTCAAACGGATCTCAATGCGGTTTTAGCGACATATTACACAGCTCTGCAGCGGATAATCTAGCGTCTCTCCTTTTGTCTGACGCGCGGCTTTGTCTTTCTGCAGATTATCGCTGCCCAGGAAGAAATGCTGAGGAAAGAGAGGGAGCTGGACGAGGCCAGGAAGAAACTGGCCACCATCAGGCAGCAGCAATACAAGTTCCTGCCTTCTGAGCTGCGGGAGGATGGCCAGGAGCAGTGAGGTCAACCACTAATGTCATTTCTTAAGATGCAGCGTTGACAAATCATATGCTCAGGGCGTCACTCTATCTGCTTTTAGATCACGCAAATATAGTAGTATTTTTTATGCTCAAGTTCACCCATAATATTTGGGGGAAACGATACAAAAATGATATGAAAACTCAGTATTTTTCTTCCCTGCTAAAGATAAAATAGGTTTTAAGGTTACTTTACTGTTTTGATCACATACGCTTTGATATAATAAATGATGTTAAAGTCAAGTCTATATGTATTGCATGTTTTTCTAGTAACTTTATTACATTGTTAACTTTCTGCCGATAACCAAGCACCGTATGTGTTAGTGACACCCTACTGAGAATGAAATGCATGGCTTTAGTTATGTAACACATATAATGTTTCTTATATGTGTTGAACAAATACAGCACTTCTTGGTATTAGGGTTAGTGTTGTAATAAATTACTTTGAGATTTAAAAACCTCACATGAACACGTCAATTTGTTGTTAAAAACGGATTGACCAGAAATGTGTTTTATATTGGATTTTATATGAATATAGTTAATGTTCATCCATTAGACTATGAATATAAATGCAATTGTTTTGGTTGGGACCAAATGAGTTACAGACTAAATTGAATGAAATCTATAATAACTTGTATATTTCTTGATTCTTATTGTTTTTGCTCATGATAAAGTAATTATTGTTATATTTTTGTGCTGTTGTAACCTTACTTCTCTAGGTTGTAATTCATTTTGTAATTGGCATCTGACGGGAATCAAAAAGTATTTGTTGACTTTCTTTCCTAATATAAATTCATTTTTCTTTGTCATTCTAATTGTATTTTGAAATGAATGACAAAATAATTTTGCACATAATCATAAGATGCGTATGGTGAAGCAGATTATCATGTTGTGTAATATTTTGTGTTTTTTCTGTGGCCCTATTTCGTATATAACGAAATCCATATCAAACTAATTGATTTGCATAATCATACAAAGTTTGGATTTATCTGTCATATTTTAAACATTCTGACCTTTTTATATAGCAGAAAATATGCAACTTCCAATGCACTGTTATATTTTTTTCAATAAAGCTGTTTTTCCTTAAAAATGGTACGCCCAAATCCTTTTCATGTTGTGTGTTAAGCACGACTATATTAACTTTAAAAATACAAATTAACCCCTCGGATATAATTATTAGTTTTTGTTTTACCAAAAGATACAAAGGTTGGCATTTTCCATTGATTATTTGTATATAAACAAAACATACATTATACAAATAATGATTGTATAGAAGTAGTAGAGCATTCATTTGTGTAGAGCTCATTCACAAGTGAGCAGAATCCTTTATAAATGTGTTCAAAAAGACTCACTCACATGGGCTAATCAAAATGATGTACTTGTCGTAAATGCCATTAGAGCCTACTTAATGATGCACGATTTCACAACAAATGTACTTAAAAAAAAAAACCAACAACTCTTAAGCAAGTTATTAAAAGTAATGAAATAACTATGGACTGGAGCTGTTCCTAAAAAGGGCAGCATCTCTGCATGTGGACCAGGAGGCTTGAACCAAATGTGGTGTGCTGACATCATTCACAGTGTAGAGTGACCAAACTCTACACTCCCCTCACTAAGCCTTTCAGGCGAGGCTGTTCCCATCCCTTTGCATCAGTGCCCCTCACTTGCCACTCAGGTCTTTTCTCCCTGCAGGCTCGCTCCACTCCGCTCCACTCTCAGTTCAGAGATTTCTTTTTTCTAGTCTAGTGAGAAGTAGCACAAAAAAACAAAAACAAAGATGGAGGCCATTAAGAAAAAAATGCAAATGTTGAAACTGGATAAAGAAAATGCCATTGATCGTGCAGAACAGGCGGAGGGAGACAAAAAAGGGGCCGAAGATAAATGCAAACAGGTATGTATAAATGTATAAAAATACTACAAATGTATAAAAGAGAAATATTCAACGTATGTGTAGACGCACATCAATCGGATATAGTTGATGTGTTTGTGTGTATAATATGCTTAAAAATAAAAAGTTTTCCATGGGTTTGACATTTAAAATCTTCATCCTCCTTCTGCCTTTCAACTCCAACGTGGAGAATACTCCTCATTAGTTGTCAGTTGTATTCAAGCGTGTGATCCCCATCGTCGGCCCATCACCTCTTTTTGCTTAGTTATGCATTTTTTACTCAACGTAACCTGAGTACGGCGTAGTAGAGCCACACGATTTCACCACGATAATGTATCTGTGACTGGGAGCTCTGAATAGTGACATGTCTATTTTAGTGTTCCCTTTGAAACAACCCTTACCTTCTTTGAACTGCTGCTCGTAGATAAAAGGATATGGCTACTTTTTGGGCAGCATTAAAGTTCCACAGTGACAGCAGAGGGGATCAGAATTATCCCCGGCTATTTCTGACCTACAAGATGCCATGCTTTACATAACTGGGGCTGATCATATTGTGCATGTAGAATAGAAACTGGTACAATGTGTTGGGAATGTTGGGGGGACACAGCCTGCATCAGAGTATGTTTTATTATTATTACTATTAATATTATTATTATTATTATCACGACCATATCTGTGAACATAAGACATTTGAACTTGACGCCCATTTTCACATTTAATTCAATACAATATACAAAATGTCATCTGCATATGCAATCCAACATATTATTAAAAGTTGTAATTTCACTAGATAAAATCAATATATATATTGTTAAAAAAAAGACTTTTAAAAAGATATTCTCACCGTCCTTTGTACTTTAATAGAGTAGAGTATTAATGATGACAGCACAGTGATACATTTGTGTTTAGCTGTCTGTATTAATGTGTGTATCTTTTTCACGTGTGCTGCACATGGCTACTAGCTAGAAGAAGAGCTGCTCGGCCTACAGAAGAAGCTGAAGGGAGTGGAGGATGAGTTGGACAAATACTCAGAGTCCCTGAAGGACGCCCAAGAGAAGCTGGAGCAGGCCGAGAAGAAAGCCACGGACGTAAGCCAAGAGGAACTAATGTTTACACACGAGAAAATCCCTCCGTCGTCCCACATCTGACCACCTAGAACACCAGAGCAGTCACCCAGAACACCGTAACGAGACCAGTAGCAACGTTTAACCGTACAGAACACCCTGGCAACCACCTAGAATACCCTAGCAACTACCCATAACACCCTAGCAACTACCCAGAAGACCCTAGCAACCACCCATAACACGCTAGCAACTACCCAGAATACCCTAGCAACCACCTAGAAAACCATAGCAACCACCTAGAAAACTTTAGCAACCACCCATAATACCCTAGCGACCACCCAGAACACCCTAGCGACCGCCCAAATAAAGTTTGTGTCAAAATGTAGAATTCAAACACTAGTATCTTCATTCCCATGCAATTCCCTACTCTATGATGACATGTCCTCGAATGTGATATACAGAATAGCATATATAATTATAATTCCAAAGGGACCACCCTCATGGTCCTATACATGTGTAACATTGTTTAGTGGTATTGTTGGCCATTAGAGAAAATGTACATTGAGTCAGGGAAACCATGACATCCATGATAAATGAATGAATGACTAGATCACTGGGTGAATCTCTGGTGGAAAGTGTAGATATTTTAACGTTGCCATAGCCATTGTTCATGCCACAGGTTTAGCAGACTTCTGTTCTTTAAGCAACAACCTCAGGAACACATTTGTTGTTATTCCTGAAACAGAATGGATTGTCTAAGTCAATGTTCTTTAAACTAAATATCTCCTAGTCCCAATGGACTTTCAAGTAATTTCAATGAAGAATTAAGCATACATTTGTATAAATAAGACATATTTCAAATGACAAATGAACATAAAAATGCACTTCTACATAGCAAACTAAGGCTATGGCACCCTGATATGCCTAGAAATGAGATGTCTCCATAATTCCCCCAGTTAATGTGTTCATTTTATCAACATGAAGGTCGGTAAGGAAACCACGCATCCTGGTGAGACCTATGGATTCATGGCCTCCAAAACTGTAGAACTGCGTGTCTCACACATCCATATCCTCATATCCGCCTCACCTTTGTGTTCAGAATTGTATTGCAGATGGCATGGTTATATGTATTGGGCAGAATGTATCTTATCTTCATACTGGTATACACTGTGTTCCAGGCAGAGGCTGAGGTGGCGTCTCTAAACAGGCGTATCCAGCTGGTTGAAGAGGAGTTGGACAGAGCCCAGGAGAGGCTGGCTACCGCCTTGCAGAAGCTGGAAGAGGCAGAGAAAGCTGCTGATGAGAGCGAGCGGTAATATTGCGGTTTTATTGTTGGTGTCTTCACTATTTTATCACGGCCGATTGTTAGTCCAAACGTAGCTTGTTGAATTGAACGTGTGACAGATCATTCACCGTTTTAGAGTAGATTTGAACACGTGGACATGATTACTTAAGTTAGTTAGTTAGTTAGCTAGTCAAAAACAATCCCTGAATCCTTCCACATTAGACCATCTACACTGAATCATTAGAGGCAATCCATCGCAATTTGTGGAGACGGTTAGAAAGCTTATTAAAGCATCTAAATAAGGTTATACATCTAGATGAAGGCTATAATGTCTTGATTAGTAAGTACTAGAACTTCTTTTCATAGTAGATTGTGTGTAGATGTCTTCTGGAAATAGCTGTTTTTCACCAACTGTCATCAGACAAAGAAATTGTCTGAAAGCTAATACTGAAGTAGCCAATCAGAATCCCAGATCATCACCATGGCTCTGAAGGATCTGAGGACCCTGGCTGTTGTTGAATTGCACAAGGTTTTTGTTTTTGAGCTGCAACAACATGTGAACACGGCTGTCTCGTGCTCTTCAGAGGAATGAAGGTGATAGAGAACAGAGCGACAAAAGATGAGGAGAAAATGGAGATCCAAGAGATGCAGCTGAAGGAGGCCAAACACATCGCTGAGGAAGCTGATCGCAAATATGAAGAGGTGGGTAAAGATGGAATCTATTCTCATTTAATCCGAATAATTCAGTGAAAAAGACATCTATGAATCTATCTATTTCTGAGCTATATTTCTACAATTGCATCTTTTTCTGTCGTCTCTCTTTGCTTTCTTGGTTCCTAGCATTTGTTGTGTTTTTGTCGATTCAGGTGGCACGCAAACTGGTCATCCTAGAAGGTGACCTGGAGCGCTCTGAGGAGCGGGCAGAAGTTGCTGAGGCGTAAGTGATCCACGTTTGATTGATGTGCACATGATATGAACATATACATATTGTTAATAACATATTGTTCCTGCATACTTTGGAAACAGTCGTAATAGTCCAGCCAGTACACTTCAACTGAGCTCTTCACCCTGCTGCCTTTGACCTTTAATGTTACTGTTGTGTGAGGAATAGCATATTGTTTTTGTTGTCATGGGGACACCTGGTCGATAGTTCTGTTTGACCGTCGTTGTTGATGTTGGATTAGATTAGATTGTGAACTGTTTAAAAGGCAGTGGTGTCCCGTCATTGAGAAATAATGTACACCCATGGAACGTTAATGACCAATCAGGGTCAAGTATTCAACAACGCTGAGGTATACGCGACAGTAATGTTACTGTCCACGCTCTTATTTGTTTGTCGTTGCGCAGGAAATCGGGTGACCTTGAAGAAGAGTTGAAAAATGTCACCAACAACTTGAAGTCTCTCGAGGCCCAGGCTGAGAAGGTGCAGGACTAGCTTGTGTCTATTCCACACAACACAATGTCCTCTTATGTGTCCACTATGTAGCACATGCTACATGCTACATGCTACAGCACACAGGAAGCACTGCTCAGTTCACATACTACAGTCATCACTGTATTTCAACATATAAGTGTTGTATTATGAATATCAATGGTCCTATTTATTGGCTTACTTTATGATGTCTTGTTTCTTATTTTAATTGTAGTACTCACAAAAGGAAGATAAATACGAAGAAGAAATCAAACTCCTAACTGACAAACTGAAAGAGGTAAGCTTTCAAAGACTTTTTAATTTGCTTTTCTTAATATAACAAAAAAGGTAGTTATCATGTAGTAGGAGTAGGAGAGCATTTTGTGTGTTTCCTAATGTGAATGATAACTTTTCAAATGATTTACAATGACTGTGTCTTTCCCCAGGCTGAAACCCGCGCTGAGTTTGCAGAGAGGTCTGTTGCCAAACTTGAAAAGACTATCGATGATTTGGAAGGTATGTTCTTTGCTGTCATATGTGTTGGTTAAGTTGTGTTGCTCAAGCTTATCTTCAATAATCTGCAATTTCATTTGCATGGAAAATGCTCCTTAGAAAACATGTATGCCATTAAAAGTGTACGTTATTGTCAAGTCACTGTTTAAATATACTGTTTATTATATATAGGGCCAGGCCTATATTTTGTATTTTATTTTTATTTTTAAAAATTTTGACATTTCAAATTTAAATGATCAATGTCTAATGAATCTTTCCTTCTTTCTGTGCGTTTGCAGATGAAGTCTATGCCCAGAAGCTGAAGGGCAAGGCCCTCAGTGAGGAACTCGATCTGGCTCTGAATGACATGACCACCTTGTAGACACATTATTCTGCTCTTCACAGCCAAGCTTCCACAGCCATAACACCGGACAGGAATATTACATTTCAGGTTGCAAGTCTATGAACACCTGACAGAGTAGTACTGATTTAAAAGTGCTACTTATAAATCAACTGTCGCCTTAATCCTTTCAGTGGTACCTCAATGCTCTTCTGATATCCCAGTAACATCTATAAATATGTATTTACATTTAATGTAGACGTTTCCCTGTAATCACCCCTGTCGCTCCTTTAATAAAGATCATAAACAATTCTCTTGATAATTCCAGATTGTTACTGTTATCGTTATCTGACACCATGGCTACCTGCTTAGCGCTGGTTTCTGCAGCAGCTAAGCAGGGTCTTCTCCATCTTTAGAAGGGACACCACATGGTGCCGGTAGAGGTGTTGGAGGGCCAGTAGGGGGTGCTCATCCCTCTGGCCTATGATATAACTGCAATGCCCCAGGATGGAGATGGGGTCTTGTGGATTTTACCACCAGGTGTGCGTGTGATTAGCTATTACAAGTCGTTTTGAAATGGTCATGTGACTACCCTCTAGTGACATCACAAGTATATATATATATATATACACAGCAGCCATTTTAACAGGCCCCTATTTGACATTTATCACATACCATATTACCATATACTGTATATTACCACTTTACCATATATATATACATACACATATATACATACACATTTATCACATACCATATTACCATATACTGTATATTACCACTTTACCATATAATATATATATATATATTATATATATATACATACATACACATACATACATTAGACATTGAAAGTATTGAGTTGATATAAGAATTTTTGATTTTTTATATATTTTTTACTTAGTAAGTAGCACAATTAAGAAGTGTTCACACATTCATGCCTCTCTCTCTTTTTAATTGCAGTAAAAGTAATTAACCTTGATCCGTGTCTCAAACTATGCCGTGTTGGGTCCTTGAATTTGGGGTAATTGGGCCTGGAAAGTCCTTGAATTTGATGTTTAAGAAGTTGTGGGAACCCTGTTAAAAAGCAAGGCAAGAACAACAGGCTCAAAACTGGCAGAGCGGAAAAAACTCACCTGGCAATTCAGCAATCTAACACAGCTAAAATCAACCAACACAACGTTCACATGTCCGAGCACTTCTTGAAACTAATGGGAAGACAAGGGAGACATCTAGAGGGCAATAACCATTAACACACCACTAACACTAGTGGCAAATGGATGTGTACTCCCTCCCCTCTATAGGAACACCTCCTGGCCATTACACTTCTTGTGTAAGTTTATGATGAGGGACTCTTTGTAAGGCGCTATAAAATGTAATGTTCCAGCAGAAGAACACGGTCAGAGACATCAGAGGGAGGTCCATGAACGTGGTTGCTAGTGTTCAACCATAAACTCCGCTGTTTGTAGAAGTCGTTTGTAGAATAGCTTCTAGTGTGTACGAGGTTGATAGTAGTTTTGGGCACTGCAGAGACTTGCTGTGGGCTCGCAGCCAAAACGTTCCCTCTGCAGCTTTTCCTGTAGGGTCTTGTAGGCTGCGTCACCTCTTGGCTGATCGAGGATCCGACAGTTAACTGTCAATAATTCCTGAAGCAGCCATGTCTAAGAGCCCTGTGGCTTGGCGACATCATGGAGAGCACACTTGGACTGCACTTTGTCTTACTCATCTCATAACGTTGAATGTTCAGTGACAAGGTACCTCAATTCACAGCCTGGGATCAAAAAGGCATTCAACTTGTACTCATAATGTACAGAATAGGTGTGTGTCTCTTATTTGTGAACTTTCTTCAAGGTTACCTCAACTTAGTATGTACTGGTGTAGTGCACCTGCACCGCGGACGCTTCACATTTTCTATTTGCTAACCATTTAATTTGACTTGTTTTTCTTGTTTTACTACCAGTAAGTCCATGATGGATCATATTGCCCTCCTAACCATCCCCGGAAGGAGGGCTGGTTAAGGGTAGGCTACTGTGGCCTGTGGAGATACAAATAGAAACTTAAAATGTCAGTTATTATTAGTCTTTATTGTTTTATGTTAAGTAGGTCCACACATGACCTGTACACAAGTTATAAGTAATTTCAACCTTAATGATACAATTATTACACTGCTGTTAATGCATAACCACACCACTAGCTTTCATTGTGGGGGGCGGGGAGGGGGCTTGAACCAGTAACTTAACTGTTAGTCAAACTAACAATACCCCATAGGAACCTGTCAAAAGAACGTCACCAAGCAGTTGATCTATAATGATAACGGCTTTAATCACCCGGTGCACGACTGTCACCAGGTATCTAGAGCCCCAACATGAAAGGCACTCGTGATGAAAGGTTTCTAAATCAATCAATAAAAGCGAATCTCATTTTAGCCAACGAGAGATTTGATCAAGCTGAAATCATTATGTGTGATAAATGGCTGAGTAATACAGAGTTTTGGGAAACGCCGATGTAACCCCCTGTGACCAGAAAGTTTATAAAGTGAACTGTTCAAATGCGACAGAAGCCCACTTGTAAGAGTATCCCAGCCCTATTTTATGAACGAAATAATGTTCGATGCGTTTTAATGCAAGAACTCGAAAGTTGCCGATGCAGTAAATGAGTAAAAAGACATGTAGGCTACGCCATTCAAACCCTCTTGGCAATGCACGGAAACTCACTGTCACTTTTCACATAGCCTATTAGTAATATTTCTAGAGTAGGTTTCTAAAGTATTCCAAACTATACTATAGGCTATATCAACTAGGCTATATGTATTATTCATTAGTAGTGTAGTGTATGCTACTTTCTTATAATATTATTATATATTTATACTAAGTCAATTATTATTAGTCATTATTTTATGTTAAGTAAAAGTAAGTTCACAAGTTACAAAGAACTTTTCAACCTTAATGAAACTATTATTACACTGCTGTTAATGCATAACCACGCAACTAGCTTTAACTAATACATGAGAATCACCACGATATGAATAAAAAATGTACATTAACATTAAATAACATTAAATAAATATAACGTCTATAAGGAAAACCAACCAAGTACTACAATAACACATACGAAAAACACAATCGCTACAACTCCTCTTTAAAAAAAAGAAAAAAAGAAGTCAATTCAAGCACACATAAATAACCAACAATATATGAGTGCATTTACACGCTCCTAATCAAACAATGTGACACACACGCCTCTCCCTCGGGCTCCAATGTCCAGGGGGGGTTTGCTGCAGCCCGGCTTCCCCCCCTAGTTTCACTCCACACACACAAGTGTCTGCCTACCTCGCATGGACTCTCCCATTGGTCTGTCCTCTCTCCCCATATGCCGTCGGCCTCAACCTATTGGACTACCTGCATTGCTCCGGTGCATGGTCTATCTATCCTGCAGGACGATTGGCTTGACGGTGACGCGGGTTGTTGCCGCCGTCCACGCTGATTGGAGGACGGGCTCGGCTTTGGTGGAAGAGGCGTTGTTTACAGTCCGTCTGTGGTACTGTATATATATATATGAAGAATACAGTGCCGCGGTGGAGCTTTAATCACAACCCGGGCCACCTAGTGTCGAAGCGTCATACAG